>PVIR01008542.1:0-56457 GCA_004026965.1 Petromus typicus
TGCTTTCATCTCAGAGATCAGTTCTGATTTCCATTTTACTAGATCTGCTTTGGTTACCATTTCTGAGGGCCCTGGAGACTGGGCTTCACACTTCTCTATCTCCCTTCCCCCTGTGTTACTTGGAGGAGAGGATCTTTGTGTCTGAGATTTGGAGTGTTTCCTCATCTCTGACCTGCCCTGTTTTCTGGCGCTGTTTGTTGCTAGTTACCTTCCTTTTAATAGTTAGGAACCTTAAAATAGCAGTGTTTCCTGGGTTGTTCTTTGCAGTCTGTATTGGGACCAATACAAGCTGACTGGATGTGCTTCTGCAGTTACTGTGGAGAAAATCAGACTCTGACCTGCTAAGCTCAGTCCCTGGGTGCTCTTCCGGCACAGGCCTGGAGGCCAGTAAGCTCTAACCCCGGCGCACATTCAGTGATGCAGAGTTGTTGCTGTAGTCACCGCTTCCCGAGCCACCCGCTGCTAACCTCAGTCCCTGGGCCTTTTTTTTTTTTTGAGACAGGGTCTCGCTCTGCAGTTCAGGTTGGCCCTGTGCTCACTAGGAAGCCCAGGCAAGCCTCAAACTCACAACAATCCTCCTGCCTCTGCCTCCCAAGTGCTGGGATTACAGGCGTGAGCCACCACGCCAGGCACTGTGGTATGTGGTACTGATTGCTGGTGGATGTGAGTCACCACACCCACACTGTTTTATGTGGTTAACAGGGATCAAACCCAGACCTTTGCCCATTGCAAGAACCACTAAGCTAAATCGCCAGCCCTCCTTGTACTTCTTAACAATAAGATGACTAGATAGGAGTGTTTAATATAATGTTATTTAATTTGCAGATTGGAAATGGTAAATATTACATTTTGTAATTTTATGACTTCTTTATGAATTGTGCCATTTATATTTAGAGTAATCTTCAAAAATTTGTCAGTACTTTAGAAGCTAAATGGAAAATATTCCTACTTCAGTATATATTTCATAATTTTCTTACTATTTCTTATTATTAAAGTTTAAAAATCTACTAAGAATTGAGAAAATAATGCAAGGAATTCTTATGTACACCTTCACAGTGTTGAGAATAAGGAACATGAATCCAACTTCATTTTTCCTGTCCCTTTCCCTGTTTCCTAATTCTTTGGAGGTAAATCTTCTCCATCATACAATTTTATCCATAAATATTTCAAAATGTACTTTTAAAAGATTTTGGAATCTTTTAAACATTGGTTGTTTTTTTTTAAATTTTTGCAAGTATTTCTAATTTAGAGTTCATATTTACATCAGTGTTTTAGATTAATGTGTACATGTACATAAGTATAAATCAAGTATGTATTTATAATATACTATACTTTATCATTTTAGGAAACCTTGATTGAAAATAAAATGTTTATTTAATCTAAGAATTTTTATACTTTTCTATATGATAAAAGGTTGACTACACCTACAATAGGTATAATCTACAGAATCAATTACACTTAAACTTGAAACTCCATCTTTGTTATTGAAGCAGTATTAACCATATTTTAATAGCTATGACTTTTACCTGGGCCCATATCACTAGAGACTTTCTAACATTATAATTAATGTAGTATATTTTTCCCTTAAATAGAAATTTCAGGTACACATACTGAAACCTAAGGCAACATTTTTCGAATTACTATCCTTGGACTAACTACACAGGATCAACTGGAGAATCTTGATTGCACATCCTGGGTTCCTCCCTACAGGTCTGAATCAGTATTTCTGGTAAGACTTAAGGAATTTACATTTTGAACAAGATGCTCCAGGAAATTCTTAAGCAAACTGAAATTTTAAAGCTCATAGACTACCAATACCTAAGAAATATGCAAGAAGAATACAAGGATATGAAATGGAAAGGACCTTTGTTTTTGTTGCAACACAGAGAAGCTTAATGAATTAAACACTGAATCAGTGACTGAGTCTTGTATAGTTTGCCTCCTTCCTCTATTATCACTTACAGTGTAGACTGTAACAGTCTGTACTAAGTACTAACAGAAAGTGTTTTGGTGTTTGTGAACCACAAGTCACTTCACCTACTGTATTATACATCCACTCCTAGAAAAGGGAGCAGATCACACATATGCATAGCTTCCACTCTGGCGCTGAGTGACTTGAAGATATCTCTCAGACCCTCGAGTTTCTTAAGAATAGAAAACATATGTAAAAGATTAATTAATGAACTAAACCAAACTCCTTTTCCTTTGCCTAAAGAAGCATCAAGTACTTTGTATGTTTGTGCAGCTCAAGTATCATTCACTTGATCTCTGCATGTGTTATTTTGTCCCTAAAGGGGATTTACTTTGAATTCAGAGCTGGACCTGTTCATGATTGTAGAACTGAATTCTGAGACAGTAATCAGGGGTCTACTGGCTGTCATGAAGCTACCTTTGAAGAGTCAGGATGAAACTTAAAATGGTAAGACCAGGATAGGTTGAACTGGGATTTCAGGGGAGGGACAGTGGTTAAAATTCTTCTACATGATCACTGCTTCATTGGCACGTGATCACTCTCACAGCATCTCATGCATCTCTTTCTGGACAACGTGTCTGACCACCCAGAGCTGTCCTTCTGTATGCATGTCCATTTTTCACACTGCTTATATTGGTGTGCCTTTACCCTATTCTTTTACTTTTTGTTTCCAATCATTCCTTATATTTTTCAGGAAAATAATTTCTTTTATTTAATTTGGTTGAGATGTAATAATTGTATATATTTCTGTAATATAGTGGTGATTTGAAGGGTAATTGTGTCATTGCAGCGCTACATGATGCCATTTGGAGTGGTTAAGGAGAGCTAACTACCACATCCCTCACCTGACATATTTACTACTTGTTGGAAAAAATGAAACCTTAACTTTAAATCTCATTTAGTAAATGTCATCTAGAAAATACACAATTTGAAATATAAATTATCAACCGTAGACACCCTGCTGAGCACTGGATCTCTGTAATTGTGATTCTTCCTATCTAACTGAAGCTTTGTACCTCTCGAACAATGTCTCATTTCTCATGCAGCTGATCTGCAATCCTACACTGTATATATGTTCTACTTTCATGTAGACATATTTCTTAATGTGACTTCTAGGTCAGCTTCATAGGGCATTTGATTCAGTAAATCCCCTAAGGCCATTTGCTTAGGAATACCCCAGGCTTAGTTTCAAGTTACACTATTGTTGCCTCAAAATTCTTTTTTTTTTTTTTTTTTTGAGACAGGGTCTTGCTTTATAGTTCAGGCTGGCCCTGAGCTCAGCCTCAAACTCACATCACAGCAATCCTCCTGCCTCTGCCTCCCGAGGGCTGGGATGACAGGCATGAGCCACCACACCCAGCACTGTGGTATGTGGCACTGGTTGCTGTTGGGTGTGAGTCTCCACACCCAGTATTGTATGTGGTTACTGGGGATAGAACCCGGGTCTTTGCACCTGTAAAACAGGCGCCGGAAACACTGAGCTAAATCCCTGGCCCCTGCCTCAAAATTCTTAAGCATATCATCTGTTAGCTTGTTTTGTAACTAAAGATGAGTGGGATGGTGGAGCACATGGGTGGGAGGCAGCATACACACAGAGTTATGATTCAGTAGCTGCAGCCACTACACACACAAATGCAGGCTTGAGCCCCCAACAGGTAGCATGCCTGTGAGCAGTTGGTGCATTGTGCATGTGTTTACATGCAGACCTAATGGCAGGTGTGGTGCTGGAAACATAAGAGGTGGGTCTATACAGATTGGGGGCCAGATAGTTGGGCTTAACAGTGGTGGTGGTAGCAATAGCAAAACAGCCATGATGACAACAAAGGTTGCAGGTGAAGGTGAGAAAAACAGCCTGCAGCTGAGGCCAGCTAACCCATCTGTTCCTAAACTCCATGCATGTGGCATCATGGTAAGACGTGGTATCCAGTCTGATCACTGAGACAGAAACAATATATGATCAAACAACAAACTCTCATTAAGTTGTTACAAAATAGAAGCTTACTTTTTTGCTTGGACATGGACATTGCATAAAAGATATCAGTTACTAAAATTCCTTAAAGAATTTAAAATCTATTAATCTGAACATATTTCTGCAACATTGCAAAGCTAATATCTGCAACTTTAGAAATAAAAATTTTATTTAAAGATTATTCCATTCAAGGGCAAGAATTATTTTTATATGGAGCCTTAGGGAAAGACAATTATTAATGAGCTTTTCCATGTCACTGAAAATACAGGAATAGAAAGAATATCAGGCATTTTGAATTCTGTACAAATTATGCAACCAGTGGCAATTTTTTTACACAATCTTCACAAATTACAACATGTCAGAAACACATTGACATTTATTATATAGGTTTGCATGAAAAGTTAAATACAGACAAAACGAATTTTACATTGATAAGATAAAAGATTTTTTGTTTGTTTGTTTGAGGTTTTTTTTGTTTTTTTGAGACAGGGTCTCGCTTTGTAGTTCAGGCTGGCCCTGAGCTCAGCCTCAAACTCACATCACAGCAATTCTCCTGCCTTTGCCTCCCGAGTGCTGGGATTACAGGCATGAGCCATCACGCCGGGAGTTGTGGAATGTGGTACTGATTGCTGTTGGGCATGAGTTTCCATGCCCAATATTGTTTGTGGTTACCAGGGGATCGAACCCAGGCCCTTGCGCTTACAAAACTGGTGCCAGAGCCACTGAGCTAAATCCCCAGCCCAAAGATTAATCTTCTTAGGAAAATTTTTTTAGCATGAGAAACAGCAATAAGTGCACAAAAATTTATATTTTGAATTAATTTGTTAGAAATTTAAGCTAGTTGTGCAGACTATAGAACACTCAGTCACTCCAAAAAAGTTATATCAGCAAAAAGATCTTTTGAAAAAAAAAAAAAAAAACTTAAACAAAATTGTGATTTTTGAATTTGGCTGGAGTCACTAATATCACTCACAGTTATATCAGTTGAAAATAAAGTTATTGAAATATAAATTCTGATTGGTCTCATAAGTGAATTTGCTGGAAAACAGTGGGGAAATTTTTATCAATGAAAATATAATCCGACATAGTATTGTTTATTGTGTTAAATAACTCAAAGCACATATTTTGTTCTTTGCAAATGTGTACATCATTCATGGTCCTACCTACTCCTGCAATAACCAGCAAAATGAGTTTCTTACATTTATCCATCATGTTTCTTCATATAGATTCTTTACAAATGCTCTTAGAATGGGAAATATATGTACCTTTCAGTATTTCCTTTACATAGTTAATTCCTACTTGCCTCTTAGTTTAAACAGTGCTTTCTCAACAAATTGATCCCACATGAATTACCAGTGAAACATTTTGATAGATTCACTTACTTCTAACCCAGGAAACCTCTTCCAGTTTAACCACAGTAGTAACTGTACAGTAATTAATATGATTTGAGTAGCATAAACACAGACTTAACTCTGTGAGATAAGAAATCACCTAATTTTTCCTTTGGTGCTAGGCTTCTGTCTCTCCTTCACCACTGAATCTTAGTCCCCACAGAGGGCCTGATAAATGAAAAGTGTACACTAAATATGTTTTAAGTGAACTAATGAAAACATAACTACTATATATTATAATACAAACCATTCTTACTTGTGAAGTTTTAGCCATTGTTATTGTACTAACAGGGAGCTACATATATCAATAATTTGTCTAAAATTGTAACTATGTGGTGTCATAAATGGAAGAGGTGACTTATTGTTAATGTTTGAAAATCAATTACATGATCTAAAAATTTAAACTAATAGTGTGTCTCTACCCATGCAACCAGTTATCCAACTTGTCCTCTTGTAAGTGTAAGTAAAACACTAGTTATGTTTTTCAAAGAAACTATAAGAGAAAAATATTTTTCTTGAAACTAAATGTCATTATTTTACCTTGATTTGGGTAGAAAGATGTGAAACCTCTATAGCACTAGAATTGGCAAAGGAAGTCAGTAAATGGGGTCTCATTCTATTAAAAGGCTTCTGCATAGCGAAGGAAACCACCAACAGAGCAAAATGACAGCCAATAATATGAGAAAGAATCTTTAGCAGCTGTTTCTCAGACAAAGGGCTACTATCTAGAATATATAAAGAGCTTTAAAAATTAGCCCACCCAAATTTAAAGACGCAGTTCCAAAATGGGCATCTGAAATGAACAGATACTTTTCAGAGGAAGAAGTAAAAGCAGCTAAGAAGTATATGAAGAAATGGTCAACATCACTGGTCATTCAAGAGATACAGATGAAAACAACCTGAGACTTCATCTCAATCCACAAAGAATGGCTGCTATCTCAGAATTAGCCAGCAAAAATGTTGATGAGGCTGTGGAGAAAAAGGAATCCTTCTCTGCTGTTGGTGGGAGTGTAGACATGTACAATCTCTGTGGAGTTCAGGGTGTAATTTTGTCAAAAAGCTAGGATTGGAGGTCCCATTTGGCCTGGCCATTGTTCTGCTAGATATAAACACAAAAGAATTAAATAATTCATATCACAGTGACATATGTGCACTTATATTTATAGCAGCTCAGTTTGTGATAGCAAAATCTTAGAAACAACCCAAATGTCCATCGACTGGAGACTGGGTAAGGAAGATGTGGTTCTTTCATAGAATGGAGTATTATTCTGCCATTAAAAATGATAAGATTGAGTCATTTATACTCAAATGGATATACCTTCAAGATATCCGCATGTACCTTGAGGACATCCTCATAAGTGAAATAAATATGTCACAGATGTGTAACTTGTGTATCTTTTCTCCAGTATGAAAAAATAGAGTTGTAAATGAATTCTACTATATATATATATATATATAGTTGATATTGTAAAATAAAAATATTTAAAAGGGAAAAAGGTGGAGGGGTAAATAATGAAAGGAAAAAATGTGATAAAAAAGGCAACAAAGCTTATGTATGTAAGTGGTGGGGGGTTGCAGGGTGGGTGGGGGAGGAGGAAAAATGAGAATCAAATCATGCCATATTCTGGTACAAACTCTCAATATTGAAAGTGATGATAATGTGTATTCATAATGTACCAATAAAGACTTGAATTTTAGAAAAATGAGAAGAACGGTTGGAATTGCAATCATGATGTGTATATTTAATGTACCAATAAAGATAATTTAAAAAAAAAAAAGAATGAAAATAGCTGGGCATGGTTGTTCAGGCCTGTAATCCCAGCACTCAGGAGGCAGAGACAGCAGGATTGCTGTGATTTCAAGGCTCCCCTGGACTACGTAGTGAATTCAGGGCCAGCCTGAACTACAAAAGCAAGACCCTGCCCCCCACCAAAAAGAATGAAAATAGCCCATAAAACTCTCCTTCAAGTTTCACCCTAGAAATGAATAGAAGAAAAGTACATGCATACTATAAGGGAAAGTATTTCCTCGTAGAAAAATCATGAAGACATATTTGATGAAGATTGAGTTTTCTCAATTATATTCACAAGACTTTCGTTTTTCTAGGGCTCTTTAATTAGTTAGTACATTAAAACTCAAAATTATTACTTCCTAAATTCTACTTGTAAGTCTTTATTAAGAAAATAGTTGATTTTTTAAATATTTGAGCAATAATTCAACATTGTATTGGTAAAATGTACTGACACGCTTAGTTTCGATTTTTCTGATACTATAGCTAAGCAGTTGAAACTGAGTAATGAACAAGGAACCTAGGTAGTGCAATTAAAAATACTATCAATATTTAGTTAAAGAAACAAAATAATTACTACAATAAAAGATATTGTGATTAATTCCCCTTAAAATGTGTCCCCTTGCCTTGAGCACACTCATCCCATCATCCTTACTACTTTGTAAAGCATTTCTGGAAATCCCTTTTTATCTTCAGTTGTACTGTCCTGGCTGCCTCAGTGTCCTGAATTAATTCAAAACATTTACATTATATGGTCATTTGACTTTTAAAGCACACAGTGCCAGATCTGGTGAAAAAAGTGGACTAGAACATGCTGAAATGTCTTTACGACCTTGTCTTTCCATTGGGTGGCACTCAACAGATATATCCATCATGTTTTATTGCATCTCAAGGACATTTCAGAAAGTGCCATGAAAAATGGGATGTGTGTTTGAAGTTAGAGGGAGTATTTTGAGGGTGGCAACTGGCAGTGTATTTTTCACTGTAATAATTAATTACCTTATATTTGTATCTGACCTTCTATTTCTTACTGTTTGGAAGACTAGAAGTCCAGGTTTGAGAGGCTACATCTAGTGAAAGTTTCCATGCTGAAGGGAAGTGTCTGGAAAGCCCAGAGGCATCTTAAGGCATCACCCAGCAAGTGGAGCACACACAAGAGATGGAACCAAACTGGTTTTGATGACAGACCCATTCTGTAGAGAAGCAGAGCCCTCGTGGCCTAATTGTTTTATAAATTTTACCTGGCTCCACCTCTAAGCTCACAAGGGCATCAGATTTCACCATGAACTTTGGTGAGGATGTTTAAAGAATAACCTGTACTAATCCACCCTGAGGTATGAATGCAGTCTTGACGCTGCTTAGGTGTTTAAACTGGAGCGAAAGATCTAGAAGAAGTTAAAGCTTCGTTTAGTCCTTTTTTTTTTTTTTTTTTTTGAGACAGCGTCTCGCTTTGTAGTTCAGGCTGGCCCTGAGCTCAGCCTCAAATTCACATCACAGCAATCCTCCTGCCTCTGCCTCCCTAGTGCTGGGATTACAGGCTTGAGCCACCACACCTGGCACTGTGATATGTGGTACTGATTGCTTCTGGGCGTGAGTCTCCACACCCAGTATTGTATGTGGTTACCTGGGATCGGATCGAGCCTGGGCCCTGTGCTTGCAAGACAGGCGCCGGAAACACTGAGCTAAATCCCCAGTCCTCGGTTCAGTCCTTTTAAGGACAAAACTATATCTTACGAATATCTTATGAAGAAAGATATTCTCTCAGATGATTTCTTTATTTTGAAACTTCTTCCTGTGTAATATTTTCCCCGTAATAATTTCCCTTAACCCTTTATTCTTGCATGCAGACTCCTTAAACGTTTTTATTTTGGTAAAATGGGGCAAGTATAAATTTAAATGTCTGTTTAGAATTCCTCCTTAGAAAGTGAGTTGTCTTTTTGAACATATCTCAAAGTTTTGGAATTGAAATAATGTATTTTACTTTAAAGTGTAACAGAATGATTATTACTATGAGTGTTTTAGGATTTGAAAAATAAAAGAGTTTTGAGTACCACAGCATTAAAATAGTCATGGAATTATCTTTTGAAGTTTTGGTCAATTAATTGCTAGTATTTGCAGAACAGGGGTTGACAGTGAGACTGATACTTCTACTGCAGTGGTTTTTATAATGAATGCATAATCTAGCATGGTAAAATAGAGATTTAAAAAGGCAAACTTCTATTTTTCTTATTTATGTTGTGTCTTTAGCTATAATATAGAACTAGTAAATCAAAGATAGACCATAAACAGAAATATAACATTTTATGATTCTAATAGTATATACAATTTATGGTGTTTTTAATCACAGGGACATAGTTTTTCTCATCCTGTTTTAAACTAGCATAGACTATTTAGAACATAACCAATGTATCGATTATACTATTATGACTGGAATATTAGAATAAGAAATAAAGATACTATGGCATATTATATATGTATGGAACGCTATCTTGAGGTTTTGCCATTTTATGTTAATAGTTTACACTAAACACATGAATAAAACTATATACCTAATTTTAAGTAATAAACTATATAGTAATAAATATAGGAAATTTGAAAAACAGAAAATAAGTTTTTATACAAAATGTAGATGAACTCTTAGTTACTTCAAATTATTGTATAATATTCACTTACATGTATTTTATATCTATTCTACACTTTATAAACTTTAAAAGTATTTTTTTTTCTCAACAGAGAGGACTATCATTACTGTCCCACCTTCTAAAATGGATGTGACGGTAGGAGAGAGTATTGTCCTCCCCTGCCAAGTGTCTCATGACCCCTCCATTGAAGTTGTGTTTGTATGGTCTTTCAATGGGGATACCATAGACTTACAAAAACGAGTGGCTCACTTTGAAAGGATTGGAGGAGTAAGTAACTAAACAATTTAAGTGCTGAATAAAACGAATCAAGTCTTTTATATGAAATACTATCTTTTACAATTATTCTTGCCATCTTTATTTGCCTGGATAATCTTTGTCTGTTTATGTAAGTGCATCTGTTTTTGTTTCCTCTTGTTTGTGCCTTTCATAGATTTGTTTTGTCTACTCAAGTGTACTAGAGTAGATAATAAAAGATACCAGGAATAAAAAATGACAAGAATTCTAGTATATCTTCTGATTTCCGAGCTCTCTTATATTTCATATTTACTCACCTGTTTAAAGAAATTGTGACCTGCTGTGTATGGTTATATTTTATCTTTTTCCATCTTTCTATCTATAGGACTCCATTGGGGACTTGATGATAAGGAATATTCAGTTAAGTCATTCAGGAAAATATCTGTGCACAGTGCAAACAACTCTAGAGCATTTATCTGCTGTTGCTGACATTATTGTTAGAGGTAAACATAAATGGTCAAAAGCCAACACATTGTTTATTCACAATATAAAGTGTGGGTATATAACTGACAGATCTGTGAGAAACCAAATTATGATGGAGAATAAGATAAAGTGAAGTAGTTTATTTTGTAAATTTCAGGACTCCAGGGTCCACGTACTATGCATGTAAATATGAAATGAGTAATTTTTGTCTGTTCATAATGCGTGATCAGGTTTGACAGTGTCAGTCCCTTAAACATAGACTGTCTCCTTATTCAGAATGAACTATTCCTACAATAGCAAGGCAAAATCCACACAGTCCTGTGTTCATCTACATTAGTCACATTTGCTTTTGTTAGAATTTTTTGTTTGAGTTTTTTTGTTTATTTTCCCCAAAATTCTGTTCTTTTTTATTAATTAAAACTTTTATGTTTATATACAGTGATAGCAGATACTGTATGAAATTTGTGCTTGTACACAGCGTATCTTGATTCTTGATATTTTTCCCTTTTCCTTCTCTTCCTTCAAGTCTTCTCCCCCTCCTTATTGACAAATGTTTTCCTTCTGTTTTATCTCTTCTCTTTTTTTGTTGTTGTTGTTGTTAATTTGAGAGGGGAATTAAAGGATGAGATTCTTGAAACTCATTCCATGTTATATGGCATTCAATCACTTCAGGAGTGATGTTTTATAATCTCCAGAGGGAGCATTTCAAAATTAGTACTTCACTGTGTAAACTGAATTAATAGGACTTAATCTTTAATGATGTGCTTCAAATACATTATTATCAATATTTTGTTTCCAAGCATAACAGATAAAAATAAACCATCCTCCTTTGAAATCACTTAATTTAAACATCTCCAATATAACCATCATACAATATCTTTCCAGGTCCCCCAGGACCCCCAGAAGATGTGAGAGTGGAGCACATTTCCAGCACCACCTCCCAGATAAGCTGGAGACCAGGCCCAGACAATAACAGCCCCATTCAAATATTTACCGTGCAGACTCGGACACCATTTTCTGTGGGTTGGCAAGCTGTTGCTACAGGTGATGCAGATGTTATTGGAAAATTTCCCTGCTAACATGTTTACTCTAACAATATAATGCCATTGTTTTAAAATTTAACAACAATTTTATATAATTATTTTTCTTAACTTATGTCAGTTTATTGCCATAAATATCCTTTTCTATTTAGTCCCAGAAATTCTCAGTGGGCAGACATACAATGCAACTGTGGTTGGTCTGAGTTCTTGGGTGGAATATGAATTTCGTGTTGTTGCTGGTAACAGCATTGGGATTGGAGAGCCAAGTAAACCTTCGGAACTGTTAAGAACCAAAGCATCAGGTAAGAAATCAATGTTTCTGATACCATTCTTCAGAAAAAGAAGTTCCTTGAGTCTTTTACCATTTGAGTATCAAAACTGGAGGCAGTAAACAAGACTGTCATTTTCATGTTCTTATACCCACAAAACAATTATATTTCCCTTACATAGTGAGCCACAAAGGAGATTATGATCTTTAAGTAGACATTTCAAAATAAGAGTTTTTCAGAAGCTATGTGCAACTGAGCTATTTTCCAGCCAGAATCCAACTGAGAACCTTAGAGGTTGCTATATAAATGAATTATGCTTATTTCATTAAAATATAACCAAGAATTAATTTAGTCTCTGGTGCAGTCAGCCAGGCTTTTTTTTTTTTTTCATCTGTTGCTCAACTCTGATCTAGTAACAGTTTCATTGAACAAAAGTATGAATTCTTCCACCTGAAAATGAGGTAAATCTTGAACTCACTTAACAGAAGTGCTAATTGAACATCAATTGGTTCACTGAACAACAGAACACAAGCGAACCTAGCTTGGAATTATGCCTTATTAAGTTTTTTTGCAATGGTTCCTCTTTGTTCCACTCAGACTTTCACATCCAGGATAAGGTGAAATGTGCTCACAGTGTACAGCTCACTAAATCCATGTTCTCATTTGGCCATTTAAAGGTAGGGCTGCTTCATTGTTGTTAGATTAGTTTGAGAAATGCAAACTACTTCAATCAAGTGTGAAAAACCATCTGGTGTCATTCAGTTTTTATGCTAAAGATAGGTAATATTTTTTCCTTAGGACTGAGGCTAGGGAAAAATACACTTGGTGGCAATCCTATCATGTTAAATCATATTAGAAGTTTACAGTTGAGAAGTTTATTTTACAAAGGAGAAAAATAAAGACCAGGAAGTTAATTGATTGTTTCTTACGGAAGTAAAATTGAACCAACAACTGCAGACTTTTACACTCAGTGTTCTCCAAATCATAATGGGCCTTGAACTAGATGAGCAATACATTAGCTAAGGAAGTATGTATACACAGAAATTTTCAAGCCCTACTTTAAAACTGGTAGATCAGAATCTCCAAGTGTATAATATCCTGTGCCTCAGTATATTAATTTTGGTTTCCTGTTGTTTGTTTATGCATGAATTATAATTTTAGGACTTCGGGCATGTTTAATCAAAATTCTGAAGTTATTACAGTAAATTTTTGTTGTCTTCTCTTGTTTAACATTAACACTGTCTCTGCAGTGTCCCTTGGTGGTATTCTTACTGATTTACTGATTTCTCTGATATCATGCAGAAATTTATCTGTCATCGGTCATTATCAGACACTCAATTCTAATTGTCATACATAATTTTAAGTATAATTGCTTTAAAAATTGACTAGAAAGGAGTGAAACATTTAACATGGTATTAGAAACTTGTAAAATAGTTAATTAAAGTATTGTTTGAAGTGGTTTCCTTACATCTCTTTTAATCTGTGCAAAGGTCCTGAAATAGTGTACATGTAAGAGTTGTAAAGTACTATAAATCCAGCAACTATGTACGTTGTACTCTCATGTAACTTTTAACAAAACATTTAGAAGATTTATAAAATAGGCAATAAAGTGAAATGATCTTTTTATAAAGTTATAAGTGGATAATTTAATTTCTTTTCCTATCCTTTTCAGAATTTATTTTATTGGTGCATTTATATCCACATCATGATCTCACTCAACACTGACAATTTACAAGACTTCTCATTTTTTCCATTCTCCTGCCCACACTTTAACCCCCCTACCCCTATATACATAAGCTTTGCTTTCTTTTTTACCATCAGATTTTTCCTTTCCCTTCTTTACTTACCCCTATCTCCCTTTTCTCTTTGAATATTTTGTTTCATAATATCTGTTATACATTTTAGAACTCATTTACATCTTTAGTTTCTCATACCAGAGAAAAGATATAGTATTTACACTTCTGTGACCTATGTATTTCATTTATGAGTGTGTCCTCAAGGTACATCCATTTGAGTGTAAATGACTCAAACTTAACTTTCTTTATGCCAGAGTAAGACTCCATTTTATTTTCAAAAAACCACATATCTTCATCCAGTCTCCCAATGACAGGTATTTGGGTTGTCTCCAAGATTTAGCTATCATAAACTAAATTGGTATAAATACATGGCTGTGATAGGAAACTTTTAATTCTTTTGTGTATATACGTAGAAGGGGAATAGAAGGATCAAATGGGATCTCTAATCCAAGATTTTTTGAAGAGTCTCCGCACTAATCTCCACAGTGGGTGCATCAGAGTACATTCCCATCAACAATGGAGGAGGGTTCCTTTCTCCCTACATCCTTGCAAGCATTTTCTATCTTTATTTCTTACTTTTGTCTATAATGTATATCTTTGTGTTGTTCTTGATTTGGTAGAGAAAGCTCTCAGGTTTTTTTTTTTTTCAATCTTTATTGGTACAGTATGAATACACATCATCATCACATTCAACATTGAGAGTTTATACCAGAATATGACATGACTTGATTCTCATTTTTCCCTTTCCCCCCCAGCCTGCAACCTCTAACCTCTATATACATAATCTTTGTTTCCTTTTTTCTTTATTATCATCACATTCATTTCCCCCTCATTATTTACCCTTACATGCTCTTCCCTTTTAAATATTTTCTATTTCACAATATCAACTATTCATACTACAACTCATTTACAACTTCATTTTATTTGATACCAGCTGTTGATTGTCATAGATAGCTTTTTTTTAGAATGAGATACAGATTATCCCAAATTTCTGTAGTTTTTTTGTTTTGTTTGTTTGTTTGTTTGTTTGTTTTTATCATGAATGGCTGTTAGACTTTGTCAGATGCTTTTTCTGCATCCATTGAGATGATTATGTGATAATCGCCCTTGGCTCTGTTGCTGTGGTGTATTATGTTTATTGATTTGTGAGGCAGATGCAGTGCCCCTGAACTAAATCCCTGGCCTATTGTTTTGCATATGTTGAACCATCCCTGCGTCCTTAGTATGAATCCTACTCAGACATGATGTATAATAGTCTTAATGATTTTTTACATTCTGTCTGTGTCTGCTGGTGTCTAATTGAGGGTTTTTGCATCTGTGTTTATTGGGGAGATTGGCCTGTATCTCTCTTTTTTGGTAGGGTACTTCAGTGATTTTGATATGAAGGTAATGTTTACTTTCAGCAAGAATTTGGGCATATTACTTCCTTTTAATTTCATTAAAGAATCTGAAGGGTAGTGGCACTAGAACTCCTCAATGTTTTGTAGAATTCAGCAGAGGATCCATCGAGACCTGGGCTTTTTTTGCTGGTAGGCTTTTAGTTACATCTTCAGTTTCATTGACTGACACTGATTTAATTAAAATTTGTGTGTATTGTTGATTCAGCTTTTGTAATTAATATGTAGAAATATATTTTTTCCTGTATTTTCCATCTTATTTGAATAAAAATTCTTGAAGTAGATAAAAATCTTTTGGATTAGGAATTATTATTTACTCTGTATTTTCTATCCTATTTGAATAAAAGTTCTTGAAGTAGATATTGATTATCTTCTGGATTTCTGCAGGGTCTCTTGTGGTTTCACCCTCTTCATTCATAATTATAGGAATGTGATTCTTTTCTTATATGATTTGCTAGACATTGTTAATTTTATTTAATTTTTTTAAAAAAACTGATTTTTATTTGATTCATTGATTCTTTCTATTGTTCTTTTTATCTCAATTGCCTTAATTTCTCCTTTGGTTTTTAAAATTTCCTCCCTTGTAATAGCTTTGGGCTTGACTTGTTCTTCTTTTCCTAAACATTAGATTATTTATTTGACCATCCTCTGGGTTTTTCTGTAATGGCTACTTACCTTTATAAATTTCCATCATAGGACTGCTCTCATTTTGCCCCATTAAGTAGGAAAAGGAAGAAGTTAAGTTATCATTGTTAGTACGTAGAATGATTTTCTATGTAGATACCTAAAAATTCCACTGAAATACATCTAAACTTAATAAGCGAATTCAGTATTATACCTGGATACAAAGTCAACAATCAAAAATCAATAGCGTTAAAAAAATCAGTAGCATTCTTGTATAAAAATAACAAATCTACTGAGAGAATTACGGAAATCACAACTTTTACTATAACATTAAATAATGAAATACTGAGGAGTCAATCTAGCCAAGGAAGTAAAATATTTTAATATTGAAACTACAAACTCTGAAAAAGGAGATCAAAGAAGGTATCAGAAAATGGAAAGATATCCCTTTCTCTTAGATAGGAAGAACCGACCTAGTGAAAAAGCCCATACTGCCAAAATTGTAATACAGGATTAATGCAATCCCTATCAAAATGACAGTAACATGCAACACTAAATTAGAGAAACCTCCCCAAAATTCGTCTGGAACCAAAAGAGATCTAGAATAGCAAAAACAATTCTGGGCAACAAAAGTAAGGGGCATCACAATCTCTAACTTGAAATTATACTACAAAGTTGCGTGATAAAAACAACATTAAAGAAACCAAAACCAAAACCAAAAACAGGCCTACAGATCATTGTAACAGATTAGAAGACACAGAAAGCTTAAAACGCACTCAGCTACATTATCTTAGACAAAGGAGCCAAGCACCTTCACGAGAGGAAAGATGGCTTCTTGAAATAAATGATGCTGTGAAAACTAACTCCCATAGGTTGAAGACTAAAACTAGACTCATGTCGCTCACCCATGCAAACATAAAATTTAAATGGATCAGATATCTAAATATTAAAATGGAAATACCAAATCCACTGGACAATTGAATAAATAGAACTCTTGAAAATATGGATGTAGGCAAAGACTTAAGAACAAAACCCCAATTGTGTAGGACATATTCCAAAGAATCAACAAGTAGGATCTCATTTTATTAAAATCTTTTAAAAAGATATCTCCAGCAGCATGAAGAGACTACCCACAAAGTGATGAAATTTTCTGACAACTCTTCCTCATAGAAAGGATTGATGTCTACAATATCTGAAGAACTAAAAAAAACAAAAAAAACCCCCACAAAAAAACAAAACCTCCCTAAATTTAAAGATCCAATCCAGAAATGGACATATGAAATGAAAAGACATTTCTGAAATGAAGAAGTAGAAAGTGCGAATAAATATATGAAAAACTGTTCACATCACTGGTCATATGAAAGATGAAAATTAATACAGTACTGAGATTACGTCTCACTTCAGAAAGAATAGCTATTATCAAGAAATGAACCAATAAAATTGCTGGCAAGGCTGTGAGGAAAGAGCAACCCTTTTCCATTGTTGCTGGGCATGTGGAGAGGTGCAACCACTGTGGAATTCAGTGTAGAGATTCCTCAAAAAACTAAAACCAGAGATTCCATTTGACCTTCTATTTCCCTTCTAGGTATCTTCCTAAGATAATAAACAGTATCGTGCACACACATGTTCATAGCACCACAGTTTATCATAGTTAAATCTTGGAAATAGCCCAAAAGTTCATCAAAGGATGAATGGGTAAAGAAAATGTGGGCTTTTTTTTTTTACAGTTTATTAATACTCAGCCATAAAAAGACAAATATGAGACATTTGTAGGTATATTAGTACACCTGAGACCACACTCTTAAGTGAAATAAATTAGACACACATGTGCCAATACCTCATTGTTTCTCAGATGTAAGAAATCAAAAGTGTAAAAAAGGACCAAAATGTTCAGTGAAATAGAAAAAAGTTATTCAAGTGGTAAGGGGAATTAGGGAGCGGAGAGCAAGAATGAAGGAAATGAAAAGAAAAAATGAGAAAGGAAGAAAAAATGGAAACAAAACTTTTGTAAATAAATAGGTGATGAAGAGTTGAAGGGAGGGGAAGAGAATGCGAAAAACTAGAGTAAAAATGTACCATGTGCAGATGTAAATTCCCTGTAGTAAATGTGATCATTATGTATTTCTAAAATGCACCAATAAATATAATGAATTTTTTTAACATAATGAATTTTTAAAAAACAAAGACAGAAAATACAAAGTTGTAAGCAGAAAAACTTAAGGGTAAACTATGTATATGAAGTTGTATGTAAGACATACCATTTTGAAAAATAACAGTCATATCACAGTTTGGTTGATAGACTTGTGTATGAAATAAAAATAAACTAAGCAAGTGACATAGATTTCCTTAGTCTCTATAGTGGAAAAAAGTTTGAAATGAGCAATTAAAACTTATGTATTATAATCTCCATCTCCCAGGCTCCAACTCTATCTGTATATCTATGGTGTATATATTTGTTGTCACACAGGGTCCAGTATAAATAATTTGAATATTTTGGCAGTATATTCACACAGTCTGTCTATTCTAACTGTATTTAGTAGACTGTATTTTCACTCTTTAGTGAAAGAAATAATGTTTTTAACACTTCCACATGTACATAGAGAAGCCTCCTTCTATGTAACAAACTATTCATCCACACTAGTAATTGTCATCAATTTTACAACTGAACTTGTGCTATTGTCTGTTACCCTCACCATCAAGAAGGTATGCTTGAAGGACACTTTTTTTTCCTTGTTCATCATGATTACTAATTTCTAAACACTTTGTGAAAAAGCCTGAGCTCTAAGAGATAAGTACAGAGACTTTTCTCATATCTGCATTATTTACAGAAGAAAACTGTAATTTCTTCCGAGTATAAATTTAAAAGTCTCTCTTGTTCCCACCTGTGAGATTCGACATTCAAATGTAGGGTTTTCAGATAAAAATTAATGTGAAAGAATTTATTTTTATATGTTATAATATGTTGAGGGCTAATAAAGAGAAAGTTATTTTAGTTTGTGTATTGATAAAAATAATAATTAATACCCTGCCTCAAACTTGTTTACAGCACAACTGTATAATTAGGCACTAAATCAGCAGTGTCACTGCCGCCATCTGAATGGAACATCATTTTGCCAATTAGCAGATGATGCATAATAATGTCAAATACATGATGTTACTTGCTTTTTAATTAATTTTGGAGCCAGAGTGCTCATGTATCAACACAACTGTGTCCGCTCTCAGAATTTTGGATATATGTAAACATAATTTATGTTCATTAAAAATTCAAGACTCTCTCAGTGTGCTTGAGTAAGATTTTGAAAGGTAAAACCAAAATCCTTCTCGACGAAGGCGTCCTTTAATAATGTCCGCCCCCATATCTCTCGGTCACTTTCAGTTCCTGTCGCAGCGCCGGTAAACGTCAACGGAGGTGGAGGAGGTCGATTCGAGCTCGTCATTACGTGGGAGGTAACTTTCTGCCCAAATGAGTTATTTTGGAGGAAAAAAAAAAAAAAAGATTTAGCTGACCAGAAGGAATACTGAAAAACAAAAAAGATTTATTTGTTCACCACTGAGAATTTATGAAAGTACGTGGTATAAAAATACAATGTCCTGATGATGAATTACTTAGGGTATTATTAGAACATTCTCATTTCTCCTCTAGTAAGCAGATGAATAACTCAGCACAATTTTCCTCCAAACATAAGGAAAATAACTCCAGTGTCTATTCTGAGCCCTGGTCAGTAGGTTCTCATTATGACTGGGTGGATTCAGCCCTGTTTCATTTATAATCTGTGGAACTGTTGTATTGAAAATGAAGTGAACTCGATACAATGCAGGCAAAACCAGCTCTGTCTGCGTAGTGTTCTTTGGGTCCTGACAGCTCGGTCATCCCAGGACTTGGATGTTAGCGAGGGTCCTGGAGTCACAGTTCTGAGCCTTCTGTGTAATACTAACATGTAGGCTCAGGGTTTTATGGGGTGGGGGGGGGTCTGTTTTTTGATATTCTTGGTACTGATTTCAAATTTCAGTCTTGTTTATTATGAGGAACTTTTGACTTTAAAGTAATTTAAATCTTCTCTTTCACAGCATCTCAGGTCTGCCTAGAGTTCTGGGTCACGGAAGGAAATGCCCTGCCAGTTTCTCCTCACCTTTTCTCCATTTCTTTTCTTTCATTTTTACTTCCTACTTTACTGTCTTACTGTTGCCTCCTCCAGAGTGGTGGAGGGTTGGGATAGAGGAAGGGGTAAAAGTAGAAGCTTACTGGTGATGCATTAGTAGAGTGGTTTCAATGCACAGCAGCGTGACAAATAACCAGCAGCCGGTGTGTAGTAAGCTGGTGAGTTGCTTTGAGGGGTTTTCCCCACGAGATCTTGTACTGGAGACCAGAAGTGCCAGTTCCTAGGCTCTCATGAGGTCCCCCTTTGAGGGTTCTGCATCTGCTCTCAGTGAACAAGCATCTTTATTCTGTGTTTGGTCAAAGGTTGCTCACATATCTGCTGCACTTGCCACCAAAGGCTGTGCAGATCTCCCTACTGTATGTGCGTGTGTGTGTGTCTTTTATCCGGAGCTTTAGGCTCACAGAACAGTTGTGAGAAAGTTTCACGTGTGTCACCTGCCTTCCCATACCCACAGCCTCCACCCACTGGCAGTGTTCCCAGGAAACTAGTGTGTTTGGCACCATGGACGACCCCACACGGACAGATCCCTGTAGTCTCAAGTACATAGTTTGCACTATGGGTCACACTTTGTGTTGTGTATTCTAGGGGGTTTTGAAAACTGTGCATTGATGTGCCTCTACCAATGAACTGTCCCCTGGAGGATTTTCATCACACTGAGAGTCCTTTGGTCTGATTGTCCATTATTCTTTTCTCCTGAACCTCTGAGAGCCACTGATCTTTCTTGCTGTCTCCATGAGTTTGCCTTTTCCGGAATGACAGAACGGAGCTGGAATTACACACTGTGAGGACTATGGAGTGCCTTCATCACAGAGGCACAGAGCTCTCATACATATGCAAGTTTCTTCACTGTCTTTTCATGGCTTGATAGATCTTTTCCTCTCAACTGTGAATAAAATTCTATTGTCTGAAGATGGCAAAATTGATTTTATCTGGTCACCTCTTGAGAAACTTCTTGGTTGCTTCCATATTGTGACAATTCTAAATGCAGCTGGCATTAACATTCCTGAACAGGTTATTATATCTTCACAGGCTTACACTTTATTTGGTAAATGTGTGAGTAGAATTTCAGGTCATATGAAAACAGTATGATTAATATCAGAAGAAACTACTCAACTTTCCTCCAAAATGTACCATTTTACATTCTCACTGGACATGTATCATAGATCTTATTTC
Source organism: Petromus typicus (assembly GCA_004026965.1). NCBI lineage: Eukaryota > Metazoa > Chordata > Mammalia > Rodentia > Petromuridae > Petromus > Petromus typicus. Next base: position 20,940 of record PVIR01008542.1, read on the forward strand.
TCTACACCTTTGTCATATTTTGGTGTTATCAGAATTATAAATTTTAACCTTTCTTGTAGTTCTAAAGTGCTAATGTACCCAAAATTTTCAAAATATATTTCATTGAATTTCCAATATTATATAGGAACAAGAAGATCATGGATGTTTTAACTAGTTATTGAAGAGACTGATTAATAGGAGAGTGGTTCTTATTAGAAAACAGTCCTAATTTTATCCTGGGAGGATATTGTAGGGTGACTGTGGACATGTTTGGCTGTTATATGTTAAGGAATGTGCGGGTGAAGAGTGAGGCTGTAGAGCCTGAATATCTCACCGTATACAAGACAGCCCAACATCGAGGAACCATCTGGCCCAAAGCAGCAGTAGTGATGCCAAGGTTGACAAGTTTTGTGTCTGCAACGTAGTTACTCATTGAATTTGCTTTATTCCTCACAAAATTCTTAGGGAGTGAAGGAGGGGGGGAGTGTCATTTATCCTACATAGAAAAGAGGAAACTGGAAAACACATGTTTTCTTCTCAAGGATATGTACTTCTCAAGATGACTCAGACACCAGTTTTCAGGTGCCTTAAAAGTAATTCTTGCTTCTGGATGTCTTGATTCATGTGAACTTTATGGAGCTAGCATATTTCCTAGGATATGGTCCACCCTCCATACACATTTGTTAAATGTAAGGCTCTCTGCTGAGGTAACAGGAGTCCTCAGAGGCCTGGGAAAGAGACAAACCATATTTATGAAGCATTTTCAGGGATTTAAGTGCTATACCAAACATTTAATTTGATGTAATCTTTACAACAGTGCTTGGAGGTGGGTAACAATACTTAAGGGTAAGAAAACCAGCATTTGAACACAGGACCAACATTTTGTCTTCAATTAGAATTTATGTTTCTTGTTTTGTTTTGTTTTACATTTGCTGAATAGAATTTTAATCGTTCTCACACAGTTTGATGGCTCAGGTTGAGCAAGTCTTTGCCTTAAAAAGTAAGCAAAAGTAAACAAAATATTAACTGTAAAGTGAGTCTTGCAAAAGAAATCCTTTCTGTTTGATGGCAAGTGAGTTATTAATTTGCCAGTTTTCTTCACATCACAGAAGTATTTTCATTGTAGTGGATAGTTACTTTTTTATCTCCATACTTTACTTTTCTCCTTCACAGTCAGAAATTTCTAAAGATCAGTAGATAATTAATTATATAAAATCTGTACAGGAGAACAACAATTCTATACCTTTTTTCTTTATAAAGTCTTGGTTGAAATGTTCCAAAAGTTTGGCATCACATTAAAGATATTAGAAACAAAAAAACATAAAATACACAATATTATGTATTCAGATTTTAAACTCCCAATCACTTCCAAGTTGAAGGGTTGTTTTCAGTAAAGTTGTATGGAAAATTTCAAAATCAATGGGATTCATTTGATTTTTCCAAAGGAAAAAAATACTCTGTGTTCTAAATGTTTTGATAGGCTAATAAAAGTGTACATAATGGATATATTATGGTGGGATAGGTGGTATAATGGGGGTTGGACCACTATATATAAGGGACAAAATATTGAAAATATTCCTAGAGAATGCATGATTTATTTCTCAACTTTCACTTTTTATCAGAGCTCCTCCCTGTACTATATATAAAGAAATAAAATGTGACTATATTCCTAAACTCTTTATTTTCAAAACCAGATTCTTGTCAGATTGGGTAGAAAACTAGTTTTCTGATCCGTGGTTCATAATAAAAATTTAATTCTTATAAACACTGAGATTGAGAATTACATTGTCAGTCTTTTATTAATTTTTATGGATTTCTTCACCCTTAGAATTTCTGAAGGTTTTTTTTTTTTTTTATTTCACTGAAACTTTCTCTGCTTAATGAAAGTATTTTCTGTCCATGTCAAATAGCTATGTAGATTTCTTGTTTCTTCTTAGTCTGTTTTTATGAGAACAATAAAAGATGAACCTAACTAATTCTTTTTGTTTTCCACTGTAAACTGAATATGTTGGAATCGGATCTCTTTTGAAAAGACACTCTGTGAATCACTAAATGTACTTGAATAGCAAGTGGAAGTCGTCTACATATGAGGACCAACTGATTAAGCATAGTGATTATATCTGAGATTAAACAAATCAAAGCTGTAGCCATTTGCTTGCATTCTCCTAAGACTTTTGCATATAATTTAAAATTAATTATTGTAATATGTGCTTTCCTGTAAGAATAAAGAGAGGCACTAGTAGAAAGAAGCATTGTCCTTGAATTTCAGAAAAATGGCATTTTTCCTCCTCTTTTCACTTTCCACATTTATTAAACTGTGCCACATGTCAAGAAAGAGAGAGCAGCTTAGGTCATGCTCGTTAATGGGGACTTATTTTGAAGTTACATGGAAAGTAATGAGTACAAGAAAAAGTCCCTGCAACCAAGCAGGCAAGTCAGATGCAGAACAAAAGCATCATTCATCACCGTTCCACACACAGAAGCTGTAGTTGACTCTCAGCTCTTCTTGGAACCCTCCTTTCTTGCTCATAATGTTAGAAGTCCCTCATGCTTCGGACTCAGCACTTCTAATTTTGTACCTGGCTACTTAACTAAATTCCATCTCCTCTATCTTAGGGCTTTTGTTTCTCCTATTGCCTGCTTCCCCAGTATCTTTACTGCTGTATATTTTGTACTTATTAGTGGCTCTGTGTTGATCTGTCATTTCCCCCCTTTCACTCCTGTTTCAGATGCTAACCCTGCAGGTAATATAAATTGATTGGGTTTGTTATTTATCATAGAATATAAGACTCACTCTGCACCAGAACACCATGTTGACAATGACCAAGATTGTGGTTTGGGTTCTGGTGCCTTTACCTGGGTAACTCAATGTTGTCCAAATGGCAGGATAATATTATACAGTGTATGGACTCCAAGATAAGGAAAATGGCCTTGGAAACATTAGTGAATCAGAGCATAAATTTGTCAGGTATGCTTTTATAAGCCTATAAAGACATTTAGAACACAGAATGGTTCTTTTTTCCCCCTTTGGAAAAACCAAATGAGTCCCATTGATTTTGAAATTTTCAATACAGTTTTATTGTAAACAGCTGGAATGTTTCCCTGAATTCAAGCACACATTTATTTTTATTTTCTTACCTTTTGCAATTGTTAATAATTTTTCACATCTGCAGTGATATAGGAAAACATGTACCTACTTCTATTTTTCAATTTTAATGCCTTTAATTTTAACTGTACTTTATAGAGTTTGATCTATGTAGGAATTTGCAACATATTTTTTGGACCTGGAAAAATGCACACTGATGATACTGCTAATGAGGATATATGCTTTAAAAAATGACAAGAAGTTCTTTTTTTTTTTAAGAAATGTTCTATGGGTTTTGGTATATGGTATTGCAGAGTATTTATGTAGTGCACATCTTACAAGAATTTCTTGAAAATGTAAACAAAATGTTTATAGCTTTAGAATAAATACTGGATAAATTGATTTTTTTTGCTGAGTTTAAAAATTCATGCAAAATTATATTTTAGCTTATAAATATTGTAATTCATAATTTATGAATGATCAAGGAAAGAGATACAAATACATAAAATGTTTTTATTTCTATTTGAAAACTTCAATTATTTATTTGAATATCTTTCATTGGGATCATTTTCCTATTAGCATTCCAAACATAAGTACTTTTTAGTACTTTATTAAATAGGATAAATATTCATATTTGTTTCTCAGAAGAAATGGCAATAATCAATAACTATTACAACAGTTAAATAAAATAGTTTTTCAAATACTCAGTGATTGATTGCATTCTGCCTAAGTCAATTCCAGAAGAACTACAGAATGGAGAAGGATTTGGATATATCATCATGTTCCGGCCTGTTGGTTCCACAACTTGGATGAAGGAAAAAGTAGCATTTGTGGAATCATCGAGGTTTGTTTACAGAAATGAAAGTATCGTGCCTCTCTCTCCCTTTGAAGTCAAAGTGGGCGTATATAACAATGAAGGAGAAGGACCCCTGAGTACCGTGTCCATTGTCTACTCCGGAGAAGATGGTAAAGTGTTTTTAGCTCTGAGATGAATTTTTCTGAGGTTTTGTGCATATTTGTATGCTGTTTTTATTGCACTGCTCAGTTAAAGAGAGTTATGTCTTTTATGGGTGGTAGAGCCTCAGCTGGCCCCAAGAGGAACATCTATCCAGAGTTTTTCTGCTTCTGAAATGGAAGTTTCCTGGAATGCTATTGCCTGGAATAGAAACACTGGAAGAGTGCTGGGCTATGAGGTAATGAACATTAAGCTCACTTTCACTTTTTTTATGAATACACCAGCTTGCTGTACAATAACTCCAGGGCAGTGCTCCCATGCCACTGAGCTGGTTCTTAGGATATAGTAATATATATCTTTGTAGGAAACTTTTCATTACTGTAACACAATATTTGAGAAAAATACTCAAAAATATTTGGATCACAGTTTGGAAGGTGCCAGTACACTGCAGGCTGACCCACTGTGAGTTGACTTCCCAAGGACTCTAGACAATCGGTACTGCACATCATGACAGACCATATGAAGAGAAAGTTGCTCACCTATAGCACCCAAAAAGAGAGACAGGAAAGGGCCATACCCCCATGATAGCTTTATCCCCAGGGACCTAACTTTCTTTCACTAGTCTCCAGCTTTGGAAATCTCAATCACCTCCCAACAGTGTCATGGGCTGGGAATCCAGCCATCAGTGTGTTTTGGGAAAATCCAAGATCCATACTAGAACCATATATACAGCTAATAAGAAGGAGAAGAAGAGTATGATCTTTTCAGATAATCAGAATCCAGTTAACAAATTATTTCCATTTCTCAAGGCATCGGGTTCCATTAAGATGAGTGAGCTTTAGAGACCTGTTCTACATTACACCTTCTATTAACAATTTTGCACTAAAATTTTAAAGAAAATACACATTATCTTACCTATTCTTATTACAAAAAGGTTTTCTTTGTCAAGAAATTGTATCTTTTAATTATACAAACTAGTCATTGTGTTTCTTGGGGATAAATGAAATGTAATCCTCAACAATCTTGAACTATGGAAAATTTCACAGGGAAACCTGCTCTGTGAATTGCAGAATGACTTAAAAATTTAATCATATAGAAAAATAGGAGCTGAGTGATAGAAAATTTCCTAGATTCTCATTACTTTTCCTTTTAGTCTATACAGAATGGAGTAAATCACATTTAGAAGTTTTCTTTTTAGAAAGTTAAGGGATGAGGATGTGTAAAAGAAAAGTCATCAATTACCTGCTGCCCTGCAACTTGAAAATTCAATGATTCATAAAAATGAGTGAATATAGCTTACTGTGCTTTGAGGTTAAAAAAAATTTTATTCCAAATGTCTTTAATTTTTCCTCATACTTTTTGCCTTGTACGTGAATCCTCTGTAAGTATAATAAAACTTTAAACTCAGATGAGAAGTTTCTTTGTCATTCTGTTCCTAGAAGACCATACTTCTTAACTGAACGCTGTTTATCTCTCAGAAGTTCTCTTCCATGTCCTCTTCCTTTGAACTCTTCTCTGTTCATTATTGTCTGCAGATTTTACAGCTTTTTGTTTTCTATAACATTTCTTTGTGAAGCATTCTTCACTTTCTTTTCACATTTACATTCTAACCTCCATGTCAAATTATGAAAGGCTTAAAAACAGCCCTTTGTCTTTTTTAATGTGTCTACAACAATGCTAACACATGCTAACGTAGCAGTATAAATTGAATTATTAATGTGAACTGAAAAACTTTAAAGTAAATGGTAATAGCAAAAAATAATTGTTAATGTATGTTTGAAAGCATGAGATTTTTTGTTTTGACTTGTTATATGCTCTGTATTGAATTTTATAATTTCTAGAGAGTTCCAGAATTACCTTATTTTGGTAGCCCAGTCTTTCTAATTTTCACTCAGAATATAATAATAACATATAATATCTTTTAATTTCCTTCCTGAAAATATTAGACCTCGGTTATTTTGTGGTTGTGGACAGCCATTATTTATTTTTTTGCTTTTTGAACAATCAGGTATTATATTGGACAGATGACTCCAAGGAATCCACAATTGGTAAAATTAGAGTCAGTGGAAATGTTACAACCAAAAACATCACAGGGCTGAAAGCTAATACAATTTACTTTGCTTCTGTGAGAGCTTACAACACCGCTGGGACTGGGCCTTCAAGCCTGCCAGTCAATGTCACCACCAAGAAGTCTCGTAAGTACACATCATACCACAGGGGAAAAGAGTTATTTCGGAATAGCAACATGATGATTATACTCTTTGTTCTGGTTTGTCCCTTAATTATAGACAATTATCGAAACTTTCAGGTGCCAACTACCAGAATTCCAGAAGAGTTAATGCTCTGAGTATTTAGGTGAAATAATATAATGCTCAAAGACCATGGGTCAAATATCCTTGCCCAAAATGAGTTTTTAAAAAATGACATTAGTTAAGAACATTAGTTAAGTTGTTATTTAATCTTTCAGAATCTCAGCATCTTCACTTGTGAAATGAAAAGGAAAAACAAATGTGTATCTTCGATAGAGTTTTGTTTAAGGTTGAAAGTGATAATAATGAATGAACATGCTACAGTAAATGTTGAGTAAATGAGTTTTTGTTTTGTTTGGTCTTATTATTTGAAATCTAGACATGACCTTGTAAGCTTGTAGATTACTTGAAAGTCCTTATATCTAAGGATGAACTTTTCTGCTCTTTATCTGTCTTGATAATTCCCTGGGAGTCTTTTGTGGATCTACTAAATAAAAGATGCTCACTTATTGTATTATTTTTGAAATGTATATTAATTTACTGTTTTAATTCCTTTTTACCATATTCATAGCTGACTATTTTGTTGCTAGAACAAAATACTAGTCACTCACAAGCTAAGGGAGAGAAAGTTTATTTCAGGTCATAGTTTGCAGAGGTTCTATCCCACACTTGCCCAGTTCCAAGGCAGGCCACCGTGTTAGAGGGACATGGTAAAAGAGAGATGATCCATGGTGGAGAAGGTAGGAGGAAGTAAGCAGCAAACCTCCTTTTCATTTTTATCCTACCTTGGCCACAAGCCTTTTGAGTGCTATTGTTGAGATCCAGTGGGGCTTCCATTAGTCACACCCAAATCTGTGATAAACCAATTCAGTCATCACACACTCTTAATCCAAGCATCACATACCCTAATCCAGCCTCACACACCATTCTGCCACTCCCCCAAAGCCCCACCTGTGAGTGTATTAGATTTTGAGAGGACATCCAAAAACAATCCATAATGGAATGGGTTGGAGCATTTACATACTGTGGTGACTGTGGTTATCTCTGGCTTCTGAGTCTCATATTATTACACAAAATCTAGAATATGAGGTATAATGGTTAATAGGCAATGATCTTATTATATGACTTAGCTACAAAAATTATTTCTCATGATTGCTTAATACTTAGATATCCTTAATCTATCATAAATGATGCATGCACTGTCTGGCAGCTAATCTGTAACTCCAATGGCTAGTAGGTGACCAATGGGTAGTTAGCATATATACCATGGATAGAGTGACAAAAGGGGTGATTTATATCTTACCAGGCAATTACACTACAATACCCACTACAGTATCTGATTTAAAACTTATGAATTATTTATTTTTGGAGTTTTCCATTTACTATTTTTGAATTGTGGCTGGACATATATTAACTTAAACCATGGAAAGGAAAATCGTGCAGAAAGGGAAACTACTACAGTAGTTAAAATTTGAGAAAGACTGACGTAAATACACTGCCACTAGTAAAGAGGAAATGCCTACAGTTTCTAATAAACAATGTGTTCTTATTGCTGTCTTAACTCTGAGTCAAAATACATGGTTGAGAAAACCTTGATATACAATAATTTTAAAGGTTTTCTTTTCCTTCTGCATATATTCACCATAATTAAAGTGTTTAAAGATCCAGTTAGTCAGAATACCCTGGATTAAAAGATGATCCAGTTCTATCCACTCCACTGGAGCAGTATTCCAAGAATCACACACCAGTTCTGAGCACATCAGTGACTCCTGACTTGAAACAGAACAAGATATTTCATTTTTTATGCTTTAGTTTTATCAGTTACCTTGAAACCCCTTCTGCTCTTACTCTCTTCATAAATTATCCATGAAGCAAAAAAAGAGATGCTGAATTTAAGAGCATGTTGGAAAATACAAAGTGCTACAAGAACTGCAATGAAGGAAAGAAATGGGCCAAAGTCTTTCTAGAAGGTGCTAACTGTGGACTAAAAATTCTTGAACTAGCTCTGCTTCAGTTCATTAAGCTTGATGCAGATGCAGGTCTGTTCCTCTTTCTATTTTATTCCATGTGGACTGAACCAATGAAGCTACTGCTAGATACCTCTATCCATGATTTCTTTTTGTGGTCCTTTAAGGAGCAGTCAAGCTTTTTTCAGCTAATCGGCAAATCTTGGTGGAAATCTCAAATCAATCCGTTTTAAGATTGCTCAGACATTTAGTTATAGCTGATTGAGAGGTGCCAAAGTCACAGTAACTCTGTGTAATTTAATTTTTATCTCTGGCAAAATCAAGACTGATTAGAATTGTGTAGCAGTAGTATTTTTTTAAACCCTACAGATTTGTATAGTGATAAACTGACAGACGTTTAACACATTCAATCAAGATCATGTTAGGTTTAATTATACACTAATCCCATTGATAAACCTAAGTTGAATTGAGACCTGAATAATTTACTTGTGTGTGTGTGTGTGTGTGTGTGTGTGTGTGTGTATAACATACACAAACTTTAACAATACTTTGTTACCTGAATTTACTAGCTTGATTGCACATACAATCTAATTTAAATAGGAATTAGTTTATGCTAACCCATTTCATGTCATTAAACAGAAAACTATGTTTTCACATCAAGTTTGTTTAGTTGACCTACTTGGTCCTACAAATAGGGTTGACAAATCTGAAATTCAGATAAAATGCTAAGAATGTTATTGGTAGCTTATCAAACAGTTTAATTAACCAGGAATATTTTTACTTAACATATGCTATTGCTCATTGACAGCCAGCAAGTTTTAATTGAAAGTTAGTGGTTTTTTTAATCATCCAGAATCTTTCTTGATTAAATCAAATAAACAAAAATTATTATATTTTCATGAAAGTCAAGTTACAACATTTCTAAAATTTGAATTTCACCAGCCTGTATGCTTAAGTGTCATTCATAAAATCAGCAACACGCATTAAGAGAATGCAAAGGACATGCTAATCTCCATCTCACTGTTTTGAATGCCATCCAAACCCATAATTTTATTCATTGACATTCCATGTCATAGACACTGCGAAAATAGAAAAGTAAGATTTCCCACCCTGGTGTAAGAAACTGTCACAAGCAATATTTTTAAATGTATGTACTTGTTATCATACATGTTTAGAGCTCAGATGTCAGAAATGGGTCTATTGGGTGAGAGTTGAGCTACTAGCAAAAGTGGCCCTATCTTTGAAAGATGGAGAAAAAAAATTGTTTCTATGAATTTTCTGGTGTGTGGAAAACACCCACTTCTCATGGTTTCCAACTTCTTTCTGCATTTGCAACAACAGAATGTGTGGAACCTACTCATCTCTGTCTGTTTCTGACCCTTTGCATCTGTGAACACAGCTTTTCTGACTCTCTTGGCTGCTTCATTCACTCTTAAGTACACTAGTGTCTGTACTAGACCCACTGTAATAATACAGACTTATTTCTGCAGCTCAGGATTCTCAACTTAATTACATTTGTAGACGCTTCTTTTTCACAAAATAATAGAGTTCCAAATTCTCAGGACTAGGGTATGTTGAAGAGGCCCTTAATATGCCTACTACAGGTGTGGAATATTGAACACTGCTGTTTTCACAGACTTCTTATTTTTTCACATCATATTTTACTTAGTTACACAAAAATCAAAGTGTTTGGTATCCTGATTCCTAAATATAAGAGTTCAAATTTTCAGGAAGTTTTTTGTGGTGGGAGCTTTTATCCTGATACATTATAAATATGAAAACTATTCATCCCATGACCTCTGTGTCAGTTTGTGCATTAGTTACATTTCACTCAATGCTGGAACAGAATACCTGACACCCAAAGTTAAGTGGGGAAATGTTTATATGACTTACACTTTGTAGCGATTTCAGTCCATAATCAGCTGGCTCTAAATTAGGGTGGCAGAGGGGCAACAATTTGTAGTGGTAGAAGACATCAAAAGCTACAAAAGAAACCATTCATTATGGGAGACAGAGGAAGAGGGCATAGCCAGAACCCTGGTGATAAGCTCCAATCCCCTGTGAGTCCCAGAGCAAAAGAATTAACAAACAATAATTTGGAACCCTGAGAAGAAAGCTGAGCCTCAGCTCAATGCTACTCTGAGCAGCAGCAGCAGCAGCAGTAGGAGGAGGAGACCAAATAGCACAGCAGCAAAAGAGGCCAATCCCCTGAGCTCATTTCTACTTTATTTGGTACCAAGACTTCACATCCAAAATGTAGCATGCATAAAACACAGGGGTTATGTACAATAATCACTGTAGTTGAAGACCCCATAGGGCAGGGCAGACATTCTTAAATCTGAGTACGTTTTAAAGCCAACAATCCCAGTGCAGTAATCCGGGCAGATATCCTAAATCTGAGTGTAGGAAGTAAGCCCAACTAAATAAGTTGTCCACAGTTCCTGACGGTTCATGGTGGCCAGGAAATACCAAAAACAACAAGGAGACCTTAACCGTGTCTTTCTGTCCTTTTTATCTTAATCAGACTACACACACAGATAGATCTCACAGCTTTAATCTGCAGGCTTAGCCCTAACCTGGGTCAATCCCACGCTGTAGATTCTAGCCACCTCTGAAAAAGCATCAGGCTTTGGGCAGACATCTAAACATGAGGCCAAGAAGTTTTTTAACCTTTATCTCTTGTTACATAGTCTTTCCCTGTAGACTCAAATATTCAATGTAAATTTGAGAATTTCTCTAGAATTTTTCCTCCTAGAAGGTAAACATGGCTTATTTTGTCCCCAAATGTTCACTGGGTTTCCTGAGAAAGAAGACTAAAGCAGGAAATTTTAGGTCTCTCACAATTTGTTTTAAAGTTATTTTCTAACCCATTCCTCCTCTTGCCCTGGAATCACTAGACTTACTGATATTTTGAAATTTTACATTCTCTTCATGTATTTTCCTGATGCATTTCGGTGCAGAGTCCCTCACATGTCACATATCAGCTGGATGTTCTTTCTGTTCCTCTATAGCTTTTCTATGCCCACTTCTATGTATTTAAGTTTGAGAAATACTTCCTATATCTTTGACTTCTCATTAGACAGTATACAAAAAAAATGTACTGAGATGTTCACTGGAGTGCAATGTGAAGATGAATAAACCATTTATGTGATTATTTAATAATTCTGATTTTTTTTCTCTTCTGAAAGGCAGATATGATAATACTCACCTCTAGAGTTTGCTTAGGTAACTATAAGACTTAACAAGGTAACTATAAGACCCCAAGGTGACCCAGTACCTGCCACGCAGTGCACAATCTATACATAATGACATATAATGTACTTCTGTGAAGGTGAATTCACATTTTTTAATATTTTTTAAAGTATGGAGACACAGCTGTATGGTACTTATTTCTCTTTGTAAATTTATTCCAGAAGTTTTCTTCAGTGATCATCAAAGGTCATATGAAGCATAGATGAGAAATGACTTTAAAGAAATATTGAAGATAGTCCTGATTCTAAGCTACCTTTGCATTTAACTCTAATTTTCCATGTCCTTGAGACAGTCGCTGAATTATGGGGATGGCCAAACATTCTGCATCCATCACACATTCAGACTGTCACTATCTACATTTTCAGTCTAACATTTTATCTTTCATTATAAACTTTGAAAAAGCAGAACACAACTTTACCAAAATTGGCTAAAGTAAAGACAAATCAGAATCTTTTTTTTAAATATGATGATTTGGTCATTCAGTCAGCAAATAGTATCTCTCATAAACCGCGCAGGGGGTTAAAACCTGAGGATTCTTGCTTTCAGACAATATCTCTGGAAAAAGAATGTCTAAAAATGAGAGGCAAAGAGATGAAGTTATTATAGATGGAGAAATAATGTCATGACCACAAAAGTAACAGCTAATATATACATTAAAAGGATTCTATGTGTATTTGAATATTGAACTACAGACCTAAAGAATTAGAAGACAGAAGGACTTCCATCCACACTAAAGAAGTAGCATGTGAAAACTTCCTTAAATGAGTCATGACTATGACTGTTGATGATGATGTGTTTTTGTTGCTTTTTTCTGGCAGTGAATCAACTGTAAATACCATACTTAGGGGAAGGGTGCATTTCCCAAAGCCAAAGGGAGATACTGGAAATATTCATACAGACATCACCTACATGGAATTTATGTTTATAGTGACAGAAACAAAAATACTTACATCATTTACAATGAGAAAATAAAAAGTGAAACATAACCCTGCTTATGTGAAAAGACATTTTCAGACACACTAATAGTAAGTGTTTGCAAATTTTGGCTCAATTTGGCCCTTGACATTGACTGACTAGCACTCTGTACTGAATTCTTTCTTGCTGTAAATATGCAATCAATCCATATTTAGACATAAAGGAAGCATTAAGCTTTTATTCCATCTTACAGTTATGTTCTTTCTCTCTTGCCCAAATGTCAACCTCATGCTGCTACTTAGAAGTGTAACATAAGAAGTTGTTTTTGAATTGAGTTCACAGTGTGAACTACAGTTGAATATAAATGCCATCTACAGAAAAATTGATTACAGGGAAACCATTAGAGCTGTGGAGGTCTACTTTAATGTTGCTCTGTCATTTGATTAATAGAAAATGATTTAGTCTTTGGAAATAGCCTGCAAAGATTTAAAAAATAGAAAAACTGTTTGTTGAGTGTACTATTGACAAACATGGTAAAAAACTCATGACATGTATTTTTTATTATCCATGTGACAGATTGGTTTTCTATGGTAATAAAAAATTAAATTTTCTGTCTATTTTAATTAGCCACATCAAATCAGATCTATTCACAGTAGTCATATTAAAGTAATAGTCTGCTAAAGCAGCTTGATAAAGCTTTGTTGTTTGTTTTGATGCTAAATATATGGCATGCACATTGTAAAAGCACTTGTTAAGGTTAAGACTATAAGAACTTTCTAGGTAATTAGCTAAGACTTCTCTCATTTTATCCTCTTTTGAAAAGCACATAACATAGGGAAGAAGGAGCAATACTATTAAAATTTAATCTTAAATATAATACTAATTATAATTTAGGAAGGAATCATTTGCAAACCTTGTAATTATATTATTAGTAACAAACACTTTGAACACAATTCAAAAATTGATTATATCATAACATCACAACAGTTTCTCCTTTTAGCAAGGAGAATTTACATTTATTGAGCTTTTGAAGATGTACTAGTAGCAAAGTGAAGATTGTTTCATATTTTTTTTGCATTAGCAAAGAATTTTAGAAACTAGAAGTTATTAGTATTATTTCAAAGATAAGAAAATTGGGACCCATTGAAAAGATCTGATACAAATCCATATCTCTTTATCCTCAGAAGTGAATCCTTTCTCCACTCTCCTCCATAACAAGTGAAGTAAAACATTCTAAATAATCAATAAAACCAGATATTCATACCAGAGTGCTAATTGTTAGAACCCTTATCATTTATGTCCATGGGATGAAATGCTTCTGCTTTGATAGAGGAAACAAATGCAGATATGTCAATGACAAGGCTATTGCAAGGTCATAGAGTGCTCATCTACACAGCTGGTAAAAGTCAATTCTTTGTCTCCTGCCTGTTGCTTCACCAGTGGAGTCATAATGTTAAAAACAACATTTTTCTCTAAAACAAACAGACACAGCAATAAATGAAACCTTTAGAATCCCTCCTAGTGACACTGAAGGAGTGAATTTATATTTCCTGTGTATTGATTGTATGATGCTATTAATGTTAGTGTTTAGTTTTAAAGAGTAGACATAAAAAAGAAATGGGTCCAAAGAGTATACTAGATATTAAATCTATGATATCTTCTGAGATTTTTTAATATTGTCTTTTTTATAGCTGAGCTTTGGGATAAATTAAAGTAGGATAGTTACAAAATCATTATTCTTGTCACTACAGTGTGACAGTATTCAGAAATAAATGCATTGATAGGCCTCCACCGAGTATTTACTAAGCACAGAAATCTCCAGCTTTTTAAGAGAAGCCACCACGCCTGGCACTGTGCTATGTGGTACTGATTGCTGCTGGGTGCTAGTCTCCACACCCAGTATTGTATGTGGTTAACTGGGGGATCAAACCCGGGCCCTTGCACTTGCAAGACAGGCGCCGGAACCACTGAGCTAAATCTCCAGCTCAGGTTAGGTTTGTATTATTAAAATATAGTGCAAGACATGATCAGTCCAGTTCACCTGCCCATCTTATAAGTGCAGGAATGTCTGTGGGTCTGACCGTGGAAGCTGACACCTCATAGGACAGTATATTGAATGGATTGGGCACATTGTGTTAACGAATGTTTCTACTCACAACTAAATACATATTTTCTGTGACCTGAAAAAATTGCATAGGATCTTGAGCACTTCTCTTCAACACCTGATTATAGTCACTTTTTAAATCCTTCCTATGTACCAATTATGTTTTAGTGACTAGTAATACAGACTTGGACATGGCAAATGCTCTCAAAAAATTATAGAAGCTTGTGACTGAGAACAATGAGAATTCAGTGTGATAAATCCACAATAAATGAAAACTGAGCCTCATAGAAGCACGGGAGAATATTTCTCAGCCTACCATATTCTAAATGTGGCACAAGTGATAGAGTGAACAACAGTGATATCCTGGTGGGTAGAGAGAAACAAGAAAATGTATGGCAGCACAATCAGAGACATCCTAGATGCACTGAGGTGTTCTTGCAGAAATTTATAAGAGATTAAGCAGAACTTCAGTTAAAATCCGAGAAAATCATTCTCATTTCCATGAGACTTAATAATGAGCTAAATATTATGCTCATTTAGCTTTAAAAATTCAAAAAAGATGCCAAAAGCATCTTTCTGGGCAGTTTTATCTTTGCTTCTGCTTTTTAATTTTGTCCTATCTTTTAAAATCTCAAAAATAATTATACTGACTCATATCATTGAGAAACAGCATGTTGTCATGGAGAAATACAACCTGGAGACTGGAAACCAAAAGACCAGGAATCTGACTTGACTTTGCCGTTTATGAGCTGCATACGTTTGGATAATTAACTTACCAACTTGGTATCTAGGTTTCTTATATGTAAATTCCTTTAATTGGACCGAGTCCACTCTTTAGTAGATGGTTTATAAATCTGTAATCCTTTCCTTCTTTCTCAATCTCTCTCTCTCTCTCTCTCTGAAATAATATTAAATAATATTAGTGCCAGTAGTTTGGATTTAGAGATATGTTATGGGATGGTCAACCCATTTGTGAGTCTGGGTTCCCAATCACCCTGTTCATATCAGCTGACATGGATTTGTCTAACTCTTCAGTCAGAGTACATTGTACTAAAACAGACATTTGACCAAATCAAGTCTGTCATTCACTTTCTCATATGAATTCTAGCCTGGACTATCTCTGAATAGAGAAGGCTTCAGACTCCATTATGCATAGTTGCGATTTCAGTCATACACACTGAGAACGGCAAAAAGCCCATGGCAGGCCTGAAGATTTAGCTCAGTGGTTCCGGTGTCTGTCTTGCAAGTGCAAGGACCCGGGTTTGATCCCCCAGTTAACCACATACAATACTGGGTGTGGAGACTCACACCCAACAGCAATCAGTACCACATATCACAGTGCCGGGCATGGTGGCTCATGCCTGTAATTCCAGCACTCGGGAGGCAGAGGCAGGAGGATTGCTGTGATGTGAGTTTGAGGATGAGCTCAGAGCCAGCGTGAACCACAAAGCGAGACCCTGTCTCAAAAAAAAAAAAAAAGGCCCATGACAGCGTGAGCATGCCGTAGATACTGCTATGAAAGGCAGAAAGAGGAGGAATGTGTCTTGGTTATAAAATTGTTTTTTTTCATTCGAAATTTTGCTGCATTCTGCCATGAGTTCCAAGAATTGCTCTATATATTTAAAAATCTATTGCAAATATTTTGCTTAAAATTCTTGAGTTAGTTGTACTACAGATAAATAGTACCAACTAAGATAGTGGTTAAAAGGAAAAGGCTATTGTATTAGAATGAACACCGCTGTACTTGTACACATAAATTTTGCAACATGAACTTGCTAAATGCAGCAGTAGACAAATGTACCTCATATATTAATAGGAAATAAAGTAAACAAGCCAACAGCCATCATACACAAGTTAATACAGGATAGTCAGCAAGCCATCATTAATTCATAAGTCTATCATGAATATACTCTCCAAACTGACCAGAATTTGAATAAATTTGCTTATTCTGATTAGAATCAGTGTATTTCAAATGAAACCAAAAACATTTAGTTCCTTCTATGCTAATCATTGAAGATTTGTATTTCCTTTTCATGTTGATTCTTCGGATGATGGCCATGATCTAATTCATATTCATTTGAATCTTTGATTATCTTTTAAAGCTCCAAGCCAACCACCAGCAAATATTGCCTGGAAGCTATCAAACTCGAAATTATGCTTAAACTGGGAGCACGTAAAAACTATGGAAAATGAATCTGAGGTTTTGGGCTATAAGGTGAGTATTTGATTTTCTCTTAAGATTGAATCAGTTATGTCACTAAGGAATCAGAGATGTCACAACCATACAGAAGGCATATTTGACATTTACAGAAATATAGGAATATTTTAAAATAAAATTGAAAATACCATACCTGCTTTTAAATCTTTGTTGAAAAGATTTTGTATTCTACATCCCAAAATACATTATAAAGTATCATAAAAGAAATTCTAGAGAATACTATGTTTATTTTTTGTTCAGTAGACTTTCTTTACCATAAAAATAATAGTATATTGAAGAATAGATGTAGCCTATGAACAGTATTAAATAATATATCCAAATGAAGTTTCTAGAATATAGGCTATTGAAGGTGTGCTCTTTAAGAACATAAAAGGGAATCTCATCATCAAATAACCCAAGTATCAGTACTAATTGCCATCCATTTTTAAAAGATTATATTCAGGTTTGTCCAAACCAAAGTAATCAGTGAAGTTAGGTTTGATTCCGCAACAAGCACTTGAGATAATACTATATTCATCCACTCTAATTTTGGAGACATAGGTCCAAAGACAAACCCTTTTCTTGACAGAAAATTAAAGAAGAAGCATCATCTGGGTACTGAATTTCCATGTGATGTGCGTGGTGGTAACAATAATGTGCCTGACCCTGTTCTATAACAGTATCTAACACCTAGAAAATCAACAAAAGGATCCACATTAATTTGATGCACCATTTTCTTCAGATTCTGTATCGGCAAAACAGACAGAGTAAAACTCATATTTTGGAAACAAATAATACATCAGCTGAGCTGCTAGTTCCATTTGAAGAAGACTACTTAATTGAAATAAGAACTGTCAGCGATGGTGGAGACGGGAGCAGCAGTGAGGAGATCAGGATTCCAAAGATGTCAAGTAAGTCGAGTCACCATCCTGCTGTAAACTTTGAATCTGGACAGAAGCAGTATGAAGTCTGCACTCCAAGAAACTTCCCAAATCTTATTAAAGTGTTGGGTTAAAAAAAATAAAAGTCCTGTATTTCCGCATTCAATTTTGAGCAAGAGGCTATGGGCCAATTTTTCTTTAGTCTTTCAAATTTTCATAGGCTTGTATATTACAGCTTTATGTTTCCTCACCTGAAAATAAAAAGAAAGAAAAAGCAACTATATATTCTTTGTGCATAGTTTTACAATTTAATCTATCAGCACAAAGTTAATTTTTCTGTAAGTGTTCAACGATTTATTAGAGCAAGAATGGCATATAAGAAGCCAAGTACACCACCCTTCTTCCTATATGTGTGGCAGACACCACCTGTCAATCATGCCATTCATGTGGAACTGAATCACAGCCTTCAGAATCCTGTCAATAAGGGTCTGTAAGCAGACCACAATCAGCCAGAGTTAGCATGTGAATATAACTTATTGCTTTTGATTTAGAGAAACTGGTGTACTGATCTGGCTGAAGAGCTGGCAAGATATAAGATTGGCCAGTTTGAATCTGTACTTGAAACACACTTTACCAATTTTGGATTTTTTTTTTTTGGCACTTTTACATTTAACACAGACTTGTTAGAACTGTCTACAAGGGTACTTCTTATACTTAAATATAACGTAAATGAAGTAATTGTGATAAGGTGTATGATCAGAAGAGAAACAAGAAATGTATTTTGTTGTTTGAAGAATTAACTTAGAAAATATTTTAATTTTACAAGATATTTTGATTTATTTTTGTATTTTGCAGGTTTGAGTTCTGGAGAATTTCACACCTTAGAACCTACTGCCCTGTTCCTGCCTGTTGTTCTTGTGACTTTTTACTGTTTTGCTACTGAAACACTTATAAGATGAATAAAATCATAAGTCTATGGAAGTTTTTTGAAAGCCAGTCATCCTGTAAATATGCTGTCCAGCCTCTGTTACAAGGCACATTCTTAATACAGACTTGTTTGGAAAGAAAAAAAATGTATATTATTAAGATCTTGTAAATATATGTGGTAAATTAATAAAGGCAATTTTAAACATTTTTGAATTCTAAAGTTTACATGTGATTATATGTATTTCAAGGTGCTAAATGAATCTGTGGAAATGTTGCTATTTTGTCTCTTAAGTAACTTATAAAGAAAATAGGGTCTAAGTAAGTTTCCATCATAATGACTGATATAGAATAGGTTTCAACCTAAGTGCTTTTTAATATGCTCCAGGAAATTTACTTCAATGTTTAAATTTTTCACTCTAATTCAAAACAAATTTTAATTAATTTTTTATAGTTGGGATTTTAAAAAAAAATATTAAGTATTTTAAACATGATATGCTTTTATCTTTTAATCAAGTTGGAACAGGAAATATTTTAAAATATGTTAATTTCATGATAACTTTCTCAGCTCAATTCTGAGAAGATGCAATGATTAAAGAAAAAAAGTTTGGCAAAAAAAAAATAAATAAAGTCAAAAGACCACCTACTTAATATAATCATCAGACAATGCTGTTAAGTAGTAAAATAAACCTTGTTCATGGTACAATTTACTATTTTAATGATTCCACATTATACTAAGTTAAACTTGCACGAACAAGTCTCAGGTAATTATTACAAATTGATAGCATTGTCTGTGACTTTTTTCTTATACAATAAAGAAATCTGAAAATAGAAGTATTTAACCAGTTTTTCTATATTTTGGTATATATATATTTTCTATATTTCTATATTATACTTTAAAATTGGTTTAATGAGATATGTGGGTTGACTCAGGGGTGAACTGCTTCAGCCAGTGGCTGCAATTCTTGGAACTGGCCAAACTGGAGAAAGCAGAAGGTGAACGCCACTCTGTGAAGTCATCCACTTCCCTCACAAACACCTTGAGAAGCCTGATCCTCTGCCCTGTACCTCACCTCCAGTTTGTGGTCCTGGGAAACTGAGAGTAAGAAAAGGTCACACTACTTTTGTCTTCTAAACACATATGAACTTTTAATTATGTTGAAAATATGTGAACTACTCACATAGCTTTCAAATAACACAATCCTCAAAACTGGGTGTGTTATTTTCATTACTAAAATAATTTAAAACTCTAAAATGTCTACATGTAGTCAGCAACAGAAGAATGATAGCATTCCTTAGCTTCAAACTTGCTCCTCCCTGAACAGCGTGTAAAGCGCATAGTACAAATGAATGAGCCTCTTCTGGCCAGGGATGGAGGAACTGGCTGGGCTTTCAGGGATCAAAACAAACAAGAAATATTATTTGACACACTCAAGCTAAATGGCTCCTTAGGAGCCACCATTGAAAGCAGGCATCAGCAAAGGATAAATAGTCCCCTGAGCTTAAGGTAAGCAGAGACCCTGAGGGATCATGGGATCCCTGAGCATCTGGCTGTGTCTGATGGTTATCACTATAAGTGAATCCACCATCGGAGCTGCATGATAGAAGATCAAGACTGTGAACACATTTCCTCTTCTAGAACATCTTGTGTTAATCCAAACAGAATAAATTCATTCCCACTGTTATTCAGCTTCATAGCTATAGTGAATGTAGAAAGAACACAGCTGAGAAATGATTGGTCTGCAAGGAAAATTGGTAAGATGATGATTTGGTAATAGCGGTGGATTTGAACTCAAATTTTGCAGTTTTAAATACATCAACATACAGAATCCATGAATCTCAGAGTTTTGTCTCACATAATAATCACCTGGAGAACTTATTCAAAAGCTGCCCATATTTTCACAACAAACAGCGATCCAAAGTCTTCCTGTGTTGGACAAAGACTTTGAGGGGGGAGGATCTGTAGGTGGGAAAATACTCAAAACATATGTATGCTCTCTACCAATGTCTAAGAATCGATAAATGTTTTATATGTCATTAATCAAGTAAATCTTATGCCTTGAAAGTTTTTATTCACATAAAATTAAAGATTGTAGTTGACACATTCATGTGAATACAAATCTATGCATGTGGAAATACTGTATATTCTTTTCAGTGCAAAAGTAGAATTAGGAAATTTAAAGATGCCTTTTGAGAAAATGCATTTTCTAATTTGGATACCATTTTGCACTCACTATTTCTCTTTGCTTAGATTTGGCTTTAGGAAGAAATTTTTCTTCAACTTTAGGCTCAAAGTGGACAAAATTATACATTCATTGTTGGTCCACACACATGGAATATTTGAATAAATCATTGAGGATCACATTTTTTTTCTTTTTTTTTTCTTTTTTTTTTGAGACAGGGTCTTGCTTTGTGGTTCAGGCTGTCCCTGAGCTCAGCCTCAAACTCACAGCACAGCAATCCTCCTGCGTCTGCCTCCCTAGTGCTGGGATTACAGGCGTGAGCCACCACGCCCGGCACTGTAGTATGTGGTACTGGTTGCTGCTGGGCCTGAGTCTCCACACCCAGTAGTTATGTGGTACCGGGGATCAAACCGGGGTCCTTGCACTTGCAAGACAGGAGCCGGAACTACTGAGCTATATCCTCGGCCCGAGGATCACATTCTTAAGGAAAACTGTTATATATTGGAAGCAATTTGTGGTTCATGTTAGATGTTCAGCATTAAATCTCAGATCTTATGTGTTAAATTTACTGTGCCACCGGGGCCGGGGAGTTAGCTCAGTGGTTCCAGCGCCTGTCTTGCAAGCGCAAGGGCCCGGGTTCGATTCCCCGGTAACCATATAAAAATACTGGGTGTGGAGACTCACGCCCAGCAGCAACCAGTACCGCATACCACAGTGCCGGGCGTGGTGGCTCACGCATGTAATCCCAGCACTTGGGAGGCAGAGGCAGGAGGATTGCTGTGCTGTGAGTCGGAGGCTGAGCTCAGGGCCAGCCTGAACCAAAAGCGAGACCCTGTCTCAAAAAACAAAAACAAAACAAAACAAAACAAAAAAACAAGAAAAAATAATTTACTGTGCCACCTATTATATACCTCTATCCTGAATAATGTCTTAACTGATATATCCTTAGCATTTTCCAAAGGTATTTGTACTGATCCATTTTTAACCTCTTAAAACATTATTTTAAAATTTCATTTTACATTTCAACATGCAAGTGTTTTCCTATTGCTTTACACTAGTTTCATTTATACCCAGATATGTCTATATAATTTTACCTTCTGATTTTCATAGAATGGGCATAGCACAATTATCTATTTTCACCAATGTAAGTTAACATATCAAAATTTCATAACTTTCATTATTTTTATAAGTTGTTTGCTAATTTCTGCTCTCATGAAAAAATCTCTTCTCATTTAAAATATTTTCCATTTTAATAATTCCATTAAAATATGAGGATTACTGAGACATAATGGCACATTTTCATAACTTGACTACCATCAAATATCCTAAATTTGTGTAAATATTGACTGAAGATACTTTACTTCTAAAATTACATATATTCAAAGTAAAATAACCAAAACTTACAGTAAATTCAGGATTATAAAGTACCCTTCAAAAATACATAATTTTCCAATCTTTCTTGCTAGGCATAATATCCTAGGTTTTCAGAGTTATATACATACATATATCTGGTTAGATATCTCTTTGGTGTACAAATTGGATTATTATATACCATATTTTCTAAAAATATAGCAATATAGAATATTTTTAATAAAAATATAAGTTAAGACAATCCTACTTAGTTGATTACTAGAATTAAATTTAGGAATACATGTCTTTAAAAACAGAAAGAAAAAAAATCTTGGGTCCAACATATATCTGTATGTGTTTGGCCATACATCTGTATGGTCTTCACAGCATCCTTAACTTTAAAGAAAGACAAGATATGTGTACTCCTCCTCAGAATGGAGATTGAGAAAGATACTTCATGCTTCCTGTTTCTTCTTACCTGGTGAATTAGACACACGGGCAGTTGTACAAAAGTCCAAAAGCTATATGATTTTATCAGTCTGATATATGCTTTCAAGTGCTATTTTAGCTCATAATTTCTTGAGTACTAAAAGTGTATATTATTCAATAGCTTACAATTTATTAATCTATTAAAATTTTAGAATTTAATTTTACACTACTGCTAAACAATATTTATACTTCTCTATTTCTCATGATACTTGACACATGTATTCTAACATTTACATTTCACAAGGGTCAAGATTACAGATCATAATGTAGATAGAGTATTTTGCATCATGTCTGGGAAACCATAAGTTTTCTATAAATAGAGATGCTGACATCTGCTGTGATAAATTAAACATCTAATAAAATAAATTACTACATTTAAAAAATATCTGATATAGTATGAAAAAAATTCAAACATTTTTATGTCAGAAGCCATAAGAGCTTCAAGAAAAAGTTTTCCACCTACTAATGAGGCTGAAAAGCACTGAAGGATGAAACAAATGGTGGTTTGTCAACTCATTGAGAGAAATATTCTGCATCATGTGCATAATATCATGGGAACAGAAAAGATTTCCAGTGAGTCCTTTATGGACTGGTCGGATTATTATAATAAACTCTTAGAAACATGACAACTGTCTTCCATATTTCTTACAGGAAAGGGAAATGATGTGATTGTGCATTGAATCAACTCTAGAAGGAGGGAGGAGTAAGGATTGGGGGACATGATAGGTGCAAAAGAAAAAAATGTGTCTGATATAGGAATAAAAACCTATAGGCTGTCCACATAATATTGACCTCAAGCTCAGCTCTGTTTTCTCACATCTTCTCTTCACACTCTTACCCTTCCAGGTCAGTGCTTCTTTTTACCCCAAATGATGACTGAGCAGAGGGCAAAACAACTATCTTTGGAGGCACATAAGTGCAGTGGGGGAGGATGACATGGAACCCACATGGATTCCAGAGGCTGTAATGTAATCATGACTTCCTATAAGTAAATCTAACACTCTAGCTTCTGTAAGTTAGCGGTCCATATTTCATTTTAAGAAACAAGATGGACTATATATTCAGATTGTTATTTGATTTGCTATGTTTGATTTGCTATAAAACTACATAATTATTTCAGCAGAGTGTTTAATGGAATTGTAGAATTTGTTAGCTATATCCTTATTGAATTCAGTATTTGTGTCAATGAGGCTTCTCATAGAAACAAAACCAATAGTGCGTATGTGTTGGGAAGAAAGTAATATGAGAATTAACTTGTGAGATTGTGCAGGCCAAGAAGCCCAGGTAATGTAGCTCCAAATTGAGTTCAAGTTAGAACCAGCAGAGTTCTCAGTGGAACAATTTAAACACTACTCTCAGTTTGTTTGTAAAGAAATCCCAATATCTGTTGGGATTATGAGCTCTCAGAGAACCATTTAAGGTCTTCAGTTTATATTAAACCATATAGCAAAACCAACTGTTGTAGCAGGCAATGTTTTATAAGCCTTCACAACCCACATACACTCTGAAACGCTTTCCTAATTTTTTCCTGATTGTCACTGGGTTGTGTTGAGCTTTCTTAACTAGAATTCACATGGCTACAATTTAATATGCTTTTTCAAACTACAAAGAATACTCAGAGATACCAAGCCTGCTCCCTGGACCTCCCGGAAAATCTCCAATGTATTGAAGTATTGACAGAGAGCAAAGCTGTACTCAGTGAAAAACAAAATAATAAAAGTTCAAATAGTTTGTTAACATTTTGATGATGAATAATACATTAAACATTTGAGGTATTCTCACTTTCTTACTTTTTGCTTTGAAATATATACTCCAATAAAGTTGAGAATAAATGAGTATTTCAGGTGTTTTGCTTTAACCTGTTCTTATTGGTGAAAAAAATAAGTCATTTTATATCATGTTCTACTGTTGTATCTTAAATGGTTCTGGTAAAAAATCATGAATCAAAAACAAGTGGTGTTAGTTTTTCTTACCTTGCAATTATTTCTTTCATCTCATTGCCATGAAATTAATTGGTGTGCATTTAAGGACACTGACCCAGAGATTACGTGCCAAGATCTTTCTCTGTTTCCTTCAACAGCAACTTTGTGAATTCTGCGGAATTATGTTCATTTAGTCAACCATCAGCCTAAGAAATGTTTTCCAGCATGTATGACCAGCAGTGATTCAAATTGCAAGAAAAGTAGAATGTCAAAATCCTGATGTTTGTTTTTTTTAAAATTTGAAGTAATTTAATTCCTATTTATACTTGCATAAAAAAAATTTTTTCTCCATGAAAGTAAACTAATTGTTTAGCTTTATTCCACACCTTAAGAACAGATGAAAGATCTGGATAATTCAAAATAAATCATAGAATTTCTCTTGTTTTTAATGTTCCAGTGTTTTTTGTTTTTGTTTTTGTTTTTTGAGACAGCGTTTTGCTTTGTAGTTCAGGATGGCCTTAAACTTACTATGTAGCCCAGGAGAGCCTTGAACTCATAGCAGTCTACCTGCCTCCGCCTCCCAAGTGGTGGGATTACAGGCATGAGTCACCACGCCCAGCACAGTAGTATGTGGTGCTGATTACTGGTGGGCATGAGTCACCAAACTCAGCATTGTTGTATGTGGTTACCGGGGATGGAAACTGGGACCTTGTGCTTGCAAAGCAGGGGCTGGAACCACTGAGCTAAATCCTCAGCCCTAATGTTCCAGTTCTTATTGACAATTGGTATGGTCTTTTGTAGGGAGAATGATATTTAAAATATATTTGCTTTCTTGAATGATTTATACAGCCAAAGGTTACAATTTGTTCCCACTAAGTTTCCTGGAGAAAATAATTCATTTTCTTTTATAAGCTTGACAAAAATAATCAGCTAATATGAACTCCAGACTTTGATAGGAAAATAATATATCCTTGGAACAAATAAAATAAAATTAAAATTATTGGGATATAGATGTTTTGGGAAACATCAGAAATGCCAAATAATTTTAAGATTATTCATCAACATTCTTTGAAATCTAGTTAGGTATGCATTAGGAGATATGTATTTTATTTTCCAAATAAATCTCTACAGGGAAACAAGCTTATTACCCTTTGAGCAGCAAAAGGATGTTCCAACCTAATACAACCCAGAAAGAAACTCTGATGTAAAAATTCTTTGCTCCACACCTTCACCAAAGACTAGGAAATATACAAAGCTTCAATTATTAATGTTTTGCTATATTATTCCTGGAACTGAACGATCCATCAGGCAGAGTCCTATTTTTGGGTAGTTTTAATTAATATTTATAAGTCATTTTGAAGATAAAAAGCAGTACATAAATCCTAATAATTTTTATTACAATGATTTTTTCCCAGAAATATATTGACTTTCTGTAATGGTATTTTGAAAAACCATGCATTAGTGACTGAGGCCAGGTATTATGCCTAGAGAAAAACAGTAATTGGGAAATTTGATGGGTAATAATTTTGAGATACTGAAATTTTAGATGAATCCTTAATAGCCTGCATATTTTAAGTAATTTGAAGTCATGTATGAAGTACCTATATCTATTCAAGATTGAGTTATCCATTTGAGGAGTAATTGTTGTAACAACAGTTTGTTTCTTAAATATCATGTATGTATTCTCAGGCTTTTCCGTTAGTAATAGTCATGACTTTAGCCAAATTTAATATTTTAATTGTAGTAGTTATAAATTCTCCCAAACAAAATTTGAACAAACTAATTTCAAGCTACCATTGCTCACAGCAAATAATAATTATGTATAGTCCTGACCTTCTAAATCTGATCTTTTTTCTTATACATTTAAAAATGAAAGCTGCTATCTAAGTGACACTTAGGCTTGCAAACTCATATGGAGCTATTTTGAAATACTAAATCTGCCTGAGAGTGTAGCCTCCAGAAATTTCTAAATAAACTTCTAATGGCAAAAACATAGCTCAAGTTATTTTGAGCTATTTTGGAATTACTATTTCAAGTCAGACAATAGCTAGGAAAGTACTTACTGAAAAAAAATTTAAAACTTACCCCATTTTGTATCAATAGACAAGAGAGAAATCAATATGCAGTCCATGCCTTGTTTACCAATTATGTTACTAAGCGTGTCTATCTGAAATTGATGTTCATCAGAAAATACCATGTCTATTATTATAGTATGTTATTGCATGTTAGATTTTATTATTGTTAGATTTCAGTGTATATTATAATAGTATTTATCTCCTGTCTCATTTTTTTCCTGCTAAATAAGTGTCAGAGGAGAAAGACTGATTTTATTCCTTCTTGAGCACACCACACTCAAAAGTGCTTGACTTCTAATGTTGCTCAAAACATATGTTTTAGTGAATAAATGACCAAGAGGAAGATCTGGATGAGTATAAATTAAATCTCACGACTGGCTGTATGAAAATTTACTTAAGAATATCAGTGCTTTGTGAATCTTCTATACTAAAATATTATAATAAGACCTATATTTGTTGTAGCTCTGTCTGCATATGAATATTTTAATTTTTTAAAACTTTCATAAATTAAGAATTTTAAGTGCAATATTTCTAATACAAAATATCATGTGATTATATGAGGGCTTCTTTTTCTTCTAAAGATTATTCACAGACAAAATACAGTTTTCTGTAGAAACATGAGCAAGAGTTGTACAGTCAACAGAGAAAGCAAAATCCAGCATGTCAAGAAGCCATGTGAATCACTCTAATTTCTAAGTTGTAATTGTACTCCCTGAAATAAAATGAATGAAAGTCATGGTAATGAGATGTAAAATGTATTTCACACTATGATATTTAATCCATATATTCAGCCAGAAATATATTTTAGTTGACATATAAAAAAGGAAGTTATTACATCCTTCTTTTAGGTGAAAATTCCTTATTTCATACTGAAAGATTTAGATGAATTTGTTTCTAATTACACAAAATACCTAACTGAATTAGTGCAAATTTTGGAAAAAGAATAGCTCTTTGAACATTAAGAAAGTTGCAAAATTTTGCTTAAGGAAAGTACCAGCCACAGATTGTACTTTTTTTGAAGTTTGAAATAATTATCTAGATTTAGACAGCACATTTCATATAAATGAACCTCTCTTTGGACAATGTTAGCCTATCTTTTGAATGATATTAATCTCTTTTCAAGAGGAAGCTTTCTTCATTTCATCATGCTCTCATCCCAGTATCCACAATCTACTTAGGAACCTCTATGGTGATTTTAGACATTCAAATTATGAACTTTAACATACATATTGCAATGTACTTAGAAGAAAATATAGTTGCAAAACCATAGGAGTATTTAAATTTAATCTATAAATTTAAGAAAAATCCTCACCTGATCTGAACTTCAGTTTCATCATCAGCAGAACAAGAATAGTACACCTTCCCCCAGTTGTCCTAAAGAATGCATGACAGAAAGTCAAAAAACATCTACAGGATTTTTATTGTTAAAAACATTAATAAAGGCACTTATTGACTCAGATTCTCTTTGTGTTTACTTCTTATGATCGGCTTTCAGATTAGTATTGTTGTTAATTGTCAAAAAGACTGATTGTAGAATTGCCTAAGGGATTATTCAAATACATCTGGGTATTATAGGTGGATCATAAGGTGGAGCCTCAGACAGTGAACCTGGTCCCTGGCTCCTTCCTCTGCACTGTGTTCCCCTCTCTTCTTGGTTCTCAGGAATTGATCCATTTTTCTCTGCCACACCCTTCAGCTGTACTATTTCTGCCTTGAAGCCAGAGAACCAGAGACAAACCCCTCTGAAAAGATGAGCTAAATTTAAACCTTCCCTCCTGAAATTGTAGGTGTCAAGTATTTTGGCCAATACCTAAAATTGTACAAGGAAAATAGTATTCTTACATTGATATGTCTGACCATGTAGTTCAGAAACCTTTGAAACTAGTTTGCAGGAGGAAATTTGACAGATTTGGAGATGTAAGCCAGAGAGACTCTGAAATGCTGTGAGCAGAGCATGATGGGTAATTCTGATCAGAATTCAGAAGATCAGAATACTGGCAGGAATGCAAAAAGTAAAGGCCGAGCTTATGAGGTTTCAGTTAGGAACAAAAACTGTTAGACGCTGGAAACGAGGTTATACAAGCTCTGTCAATAATCTATCTTCATGTTGTCCATATCATAAGACTTCACATGAGGCTAAATGTAAAGATAGCAGAGTGATTTGGTGAAGAAAATCTCAAGACACCCTCATGTTCAGGTTTTGGATGAGTACTGCCAATTAATTTTAAGCAGAAGAATAGTGAAAATCAGAAGCAAAACCACAGAGGGAGGTTAAAGATTTAAATTTTGCCCTGAAAAGATCCATATGTAAACTTGAGGCCAAAGGAGGTGTGGTTCTGAAGAGATTAGTACCACTGAAGAGAAACTTAGTACTTCGAACTGAAGAAAGAAAAAAGATGCCTTGAAGGCATTTCAGGAACAGCCAAAACTGTACTCATTATAAGGTCAAGGGCAAAAATATAGATCTTTCATTTGAGAAGATTGTCCCTGGGCTCTTGCTCAGTAAAGGCCACTTAGGGAAGTGTTGCCGCCAAATCCACCATACAGACAGCAGAGGATCACTGCAGCCAAGATTCACAAGGGCCATGGATACTGGTCATGCCT
Organism: Petromus typicus; assembly: GCA_004026965.1. NCBI lineage: Eukaryota > Metazoa > Chordata > Mammalia > Rodentia > Petromuridae > Petromus > Petromus typicus. The sequence goes on from PVIR01008542.1 coordinate 50,071, forward strand.
GAAGCAGACCTCAGTATCATCTACTCAATATTGACTTTACAGGAAAGCAATGTATGAGAGGTATGACGGGTGATTTTATAGGAGTTATTTGTAAGGGTTAGTGTTTAACATGATTCTGTTGACTCTCATATTAAAGAATTGTTCTGCAAGGTGGTGGTATGAGAGAGGGTGACACCAGAATGTAAAACTTAGTAGAATAAAGTTAGATTATTGAGCATGAGTTCTTGAAGGGATCTCACTTGCTGAATATCACAAGGTAAACAGTTCCTCTTTAATGGACTTCTGGACACATGGACTGTTAGCTACAGGCCAAAAGAACAATCAACTAACCAGTGAAATCTTTGAACCCAGTGAGTCAAAAATATACCTCTTCTCCTTCATGTTGATTTGTCTTACATATTTATTACATGCTGAAAACTAATGCACTCACTTTATAATTACCTTGCTCCTTCAGCTCTAACATACATAAAATATTTTAAAATTATTTTATAGATGTGTTGTAAAAATGTTTCACAAAAATGTCATTTTTCTTTGCTTCTTGTAATGTGTATAAAACAGGTTTTGATAAAGTCAGTTGTGATAAATATTAATTCCTGTAGGAGAACTTTATATTTTAGATAATAAGATTTTAAAATAGTATGGTAGGCTTCATAGTGGTGCCTCAAAGATGTCCATGTCTTAATTCCTAGAGTCTTTGCATATGTAACTTCATTTGTCAGTAGGGATTTTGGAGATGTGGTTAAATCAGGGATCTTCCTATGAGGAAAGTATCTTAGATTATCTGAGTATGTAACCCTCAGGGCATTTAAACCTAGAGTCCCAGTAGCAGTCAGACTATTACAGAAGGATTATCAAGGCCATTGCTGGCTTTGGAGAAGGAGGAAGTAGGGCCAGTCCTGGGTTTGGAGAAGGGGGAATGTGAGCAACCTATAGTAACTAGAAAAATAAACAAAATAGGTCTATATCAGATCTATAGATACAAAATAGATTCCATTAGATCTATAGCAGAAATATGGTCCTATTAAAAGGTATTTTTACAAAAACTGTGCATTTTTGTAAGTTTGTGGTGTAATAGTAACAGGAAGCACAAACAGTGCATTTTAGAAATGGACCATGTTCACACAGTGAATAGCCAGGAAGAAAACAGACATTAGGTGAGAAAATCCATTTGATTTAAGCATCACGGTAAGAACCTCATACATGTGTACATATGTATAAAACTGAATACTCATAGGCAAAGTCCTTGTACACACAATAATATGTATAGAATATCCTTACCAATACTGTACTGCCACATCAGTTTTGATTATATGAAAATAACACAATTTTATGATATGAGAGAGCAGAGATATCTTTAGCAAGAAAATAATGAATACTATTTACCGGAACTGTTTTGTGAGATACATAACTGGTACTTTATACTTGAAAGAAATTCTGCTTCTACTGATCTATCCTCAGGTTTCAGTCAATCATGGTTGAAGGATTTCGAATATTATGTGTGCATGTTTGATTGCATGTCCACGTGTAACTATTTTTAACACACTGGGAGTGCCCATAACTATACTTATCACCAACTATTGTTGCTACATACTTTTTGATTTAGGTGAAAAATCCAAACAAATGACAATGGAAATGAAGTGATAACCAGGTACAGAGAAAGATGTGAGGAAGGAAGTGCAGGATGCTTCAACAAGAATTAACTTGCAGCAGCTGTAATGACAGAGGTGGGGAAGTTTTACTTTAAAAAAAAAAAAAGCTTTTAAATTGCTTAGAAGAAACGGTGGAGTGTTTAGGAAGGAGCATAGCACAAGTGTCCAACCCCAAGATGAAAACAGATCAATTTGTAATTTCTTCATTTTCCATATGGACGATATTTAAATTTATAAAGTACAAAGTATCTACCATATGAGCCTATTAACTGTGCTCAAATGAGCCAATGTATATAAATCACTTAGGATAAAGAAAATATTCCACAAATATTATTGTCTTTCCTCTCTGTTCTCTCCCTAGACACTTTGCTGCGTGCCTCAGAAAAGTACATCCCCAAATTTGCTGATATACAACACAGATATTTTTCCCCATTTAAAATATATTGGCCTCAATCTGCCTTTACTATGGCACCTCTCAGAGCCTTCAGTATTGTGGTGTACCTTATCATTATTTGAGGGACCTGGATTGTACAACATAAATATAAACCATTCCTCATCTTTATTCATCAACAGGGTTTTTTCACAGAGAATTACTTTATATACACTGTATCAAGTAAGTACACAACTCCAAGTATCTTGCACATTTACAGTAAAGTCTTAGAATCTGGCATCAGGAACTAGAAGCATCTAATCTATCAGCAGTTTTTTATTAAATTATTTATTCATTTAAAAACAAATATTTGAATAACTTTTTCTGTATGGTCCCTTCCTCAGAAAGCAGTATGCATGAGTACTATGGAGTTAAAAGAGCAATGTAGCATGAGATTGTTATTAGGCTGTTGCACCATTTACCTGCCATTGGCTCTGCCATGTGAAAAGAATATATTTGATGGCTCCTTAATACCTTGGTAGAGAAAGCAAAAAACAAATGCACATCAGCCTAAAGTGAAGGACTGTGGATGAATAACAGTATCAAATTGTCCCTGTGAGAAAATAAATCAATTCCCAAACAATACCCTACCTTTTAGAGAGTTTGTAGTGCACAAGTTACACAGGTCCTTTCAAAGGACCTGTGAGTCCTTTTGGTGAGTTTTAATGTATTACAATGCTGCAGTACAAAATTAATAATAAGAACATCTCTTCCACCCCTCTCATCTTTTGCAAAGCCACACCTGAGTTCCTTCCTTGCTCCATGACTCCTTCCTGAAAATGAAATGACAGTAAAAGAGAGGAGAGGAAAGAAAATGAAGGATTGTACTGATTCATTTGTATTTATTATAAACTCAAAATAATGAAGTCTGTGAAATATTAAACCTATGAAAGTCACATCCCAAAGGCAAACTTCCATGGTTACTTATATTTAAGCCTTGCTGCTCTAACTCCCATCAAGAACCTTCACAGGTTGTTTGTTAATCATCTAAAGGCTCCTAGAAGTCTTGCTAGAAGCCTAAGAAACCATTTACCTTGGTCTAATCCAATATATCCAAAATCACTGTGTCATGTTAAACATTTTTCCAAGAAATTTGCAAAAATTACATGAAATAACATCCCACCAAATACTTGAAAATTCTCATTAAAATGATATCTCAAATGTTCAGGTTCTCTGTCCTTTTAGGAGTGTCTCATTCCCTAGGAAGCTGCAGGAATGACTTGGTAATTCCAGCTCTTAACTGTGGAAACTTTTTTGGATAGGACAGATCGGGCCCTTGTGTCAATCTGTGGCTGGAGGAACAGTTGTGTACCAATAGGCTGTGGGACCAGAATGCAGGGCGAATTGACTAGCAGGAAAAGGCAGCTTCTCAGAAACCAACTCATCTGGTCTGTTACAGCTCACACCAGGTCTTGCCAGCTGTGTTTGTTTGTTTGTTTGTTTGTTTGTTTCCTAAATAATAGGAGCAGAGCAAATACCTTCCACAGACAAGAAGGTTGAAAAGAGAAGTTGTTGGAAAATGAGTCTCCTAAGAGGTTTTGAGCAAATACATATGGAGTCTGTTTTACTATCTTCTCATCATTACAATGAGATAAACTTCTTCCTTAGTCAATGGATGTAAGACTGAAATAAACAGCAAAAATGTGCCCCACCGAGACTTTTAGACAGAATGGAAATGAACCCACAGCCTTGAACCAGGATCTGCCTATCAATACAAATTGCAAAAGAGAAATAAAAAATTAACTAGAAAATTAAAATTCAAAAAGGTCCCAACAAGTTGATCTTAGGAATAGCAATATGCATTGACTTTTTCTAACAACTCTTTAATTGATCAAAAATCTTTAATTGGTAAGTATGTATCTCTGGTTCATGATACTAGTGGATACACACTACATATACAAATAAATAATATTATTAATATATATTCATTTATTTCTCAGACTCCCAAAGAAGGTATTTTTAATAGTTATCTTATAAATAAACAATTACAGTCAAGTCATTACCATGCAGGAAAATAATAGACTTGGAATTCAAATCCTATTTGGCCAACTATAAAATCTATCTTCTGTAACTATTATGGTCTATTGATTCCTTTCCTGTTTTGGACACTTTCCACCTGTCCCTCCAGGTCAACTCACTTTCCTGTTTCTTTTATGTCCTCAGAATTTTCTCTAAAGAGTGTGTTAATGAGTTCACTTTTCTTTTCTCTGACTTCCTATTACATTTTCCCAGTAGGGCACAATGGCAGATGATTGGAGAAAACTGGCCTCCAACAGACTTTCAGCTTCTGCCTTTCCCCTCCTGGAGCCTTGAAACTCCCATGTGAGGAAGCCTATGTAGACCTTTCAGAGACCCAGAAACACAACTGAAGACTGAATCCCAATATCTAGAATAAACGTCTCGAAATTTGACTGAGACCTTAGTATGGCCTGAGCCTACTCAGTCTTCCAAGTCACTGTGCCGCACATATGTGACCCAGGCAAGATCAGCAAAGGACTAATCTCAGCCACAGAGATCACCCACAAGATTATGAACAGAAAAGTTGTTAATTTTAAGCACTAAGTTTGAGAGTGCTATAGCACAAAAATAGGTAACATGTAATAAGTAACTGACCTACTTTTCTTTAACTAGTCCCTTGACTCTCTTCTATTGTCTATTTTGGAATAAGCTATTTGGACCCCTAATGAAGAGATGATAATGACCTTATAATTACATTCCGATAAATAATCAAAGATTTATTTGAAACAAGTCTAACTTAGGGTATGACATCTCCCCATATTTCTGAATCAGTTGAAGCATTTTTCTAGAAAATATTAATTATAATAATTAACTGTAATGGTTAGTTGGTGACAAGTATATTGCTTGTTTTATTTCTAGCTTCTATCATTACAAACTGAAATTAAAAGTTATTGAAAGATTTGTTTTCACAATGAGAAAGAAGCATAAACAGATAAAATGAGTGATTTGATGTAGACCTGTTAATAGTGGAATCGGCATACTCAAATCTAGAATTTCAGTTTGTTCTAACACTTCTCTTCACTTCCATGTCATCAAACCATCTCAGATATTAAAACTTTAATTTTGATAGCTATCTAACCATAGACTTTCCATTTAAATCTTTTAGACTTGGAAATTTTAGGATTTCCATTCCAGAAGAGATTTTATGAAACTGGAATTTCTTCTCTCAAAGAATAAGAGATCAGTGGTACAAGAGTAAAATGCATTTGAACACTATTAAATGGATGTGACTTACCTGTCCTTCAAGAGTAGAAATTTAAGGTCACTGATATGGCTGTACAGTGACCTTACAGAATGCTGTGGAATTCCTCTGGAAATCCATTTTTGATACCCCCCCTCAATAAAAGATGTATGCACTCAAAGAGGGGAATACAGCCTATGATCCTTTTCACTTTACTTTATATACTTAACATTTACTTTTCTGCAATCAGAGATAGAGAATTTATGTTCACAAAACTCCCCGAAGGAACACACCATGCAAACTGAGTCTAGCAGGTTCCCGAGACATGACAGGAACAATATCAACAAAATGATTTGTGCTACAGTAATTGGAACCACAGAGACAATGAAAGGACATTTCCGTGTCAGCGCTTGGACTCCACCACTGAAGGCAAGTGTGGTGGTGAGGGTGAACTGGCTTTCGGATTGTTGGAGAACACACCTGGGTGTGCCTGGCAGGGTCCACAAGGCTTGGCTTTGGGAGAATGTTCCTTGCTCCTTCTTCTCTAGGACAATCCTCTTGATTATTGGCTGCCAAGAGTTAGTAGTTTGGCTTCTGCCTTCTGCCATGTGCCTCCTTGGAGCCTGATGACTATAGACTTGATTCCCAAACATTAGCAAAACCAAACCTCCTCTCCTTAAATTGTTGATATGATATTATCTTCAGCCCCAAGAAAGCTAAACTATACAGCCAGTTAGCAGAAAAGATGGATACAGCAATTTTTATTTTTGTTTTTATGATAGGAGATGCAGCATATATAATATATGAACAAGTGATCTAGCAAATAGGCTTGGGTTTGGGCACTAGTTAGATGTTTTCCCTTTGTGAACATGTATCAAGTTATGTAGGCATTCGAAATCTTGCTTTCACTTACAATGAAAAAATAAGATTCGTACCTATCTCATAAGGTGTTGTTAATATTAAATGAGGTCATGCATGTAAAGAATTTATTAATGTATAGGGATCATACTAACAATAGAATAAGTAATTGTTAAGCCATCAGTGTATCTAATACAATAGGAGCTTTATAGATATCACCTCATTTAGTATTTTTCCATTCCTCTAATGTA
>PVIR01008543.1:0-56398 GCA_004026965.1 Petromus typicus
GACTAAAACCTCTACACACTGAGTCAAACCAAGTATTTTCCTCTTTAGGTTTTCAGTGTCAGGTATTGTGTCCTTGTGATGAAGAAAGTAACCAATGCATCTAAATTCAAAATATAATTTAATTTTGTATGCTCATAACACACCACCCTTTTTTGTCATACTGAAAATAAATCTTTCATCTCCTGAAAATTTCTAATCCAAAAAGGCCTTTATCAATTCATTTTCCAAGTTCAAATCACATTGGTTGGTATGCTGTGGGGGGCATACACTTAGTTCTTTTTGTACACTCACACCTTAAGACAACACCTGAAATACACTAAGTATTTAACATAAGCTGAGTGGAATTACATAGTTAGGAAATTTTCAGTTGAAAACTGGCATCTTTGACATTTGGTTTTATATATGTCTAGAACCATTTTAACAAATTTAAATGAGCTATACAAATCTGTCATGTAAAAAACCTTGGGAAACTTACTAAAAGTTACTCAATAAAATAGTGCACCTTTAGCTAAATATCTTGCTCCAGAATGCTATACAAATATGCACACACACACACACACACACACATACACACACATATGTGTGTATGTATATATACACACATATAAGCAAGAAGGAAAGAAGGTAGGAAAAGGAGGAAATGAAATAAAGAAAAAGTTTACACTGGTAGTGAGAATAGATTGTTAAGGTCAAAGTAAGTTAATGACAGTCAACTTGACAACTTCATTATTAGACATAGTTGACTACACAGTTTGGTAATGGAACTTAGTAATATTCAAGGACTGAGTTAGATACTAAATATATCATTTTATTATTTAAATTTCATTATGTGATCTAATTATATAAACTGATCATGATATTTAATCATACAACATTGATCATAACACTAAGAAATCATTATATACTGTTACTGAACTGTTTCATGAACATTCCTACGTAAATAAAAGATATAAGGTTAAATAGCTGACACAAGTTTTACCATACTTATTTGGATTCTTCACTAAGCAGCAAACATTTATATTGTGCTAATTTTGTCCCAAGTACTATTTTATATGATTTTTAAAAAAATCTTACAGATAAGGGTACTGAAACAAGAGAAATTAAATATATTATCAAAATCACATATTAAGTTTCAAAACAAGCATTTCTATCCAGTTAATCTGGATTCAGATTTATGTTCTCAGTCAATAAACTTCCACTTAACATCTATACCAATAAATTCAAAATATACAAAATATACAAACAGTATAATTTTTAGAGCCATAAAATTCCTTGTATATATTTTGTAAGTAGGTGTTAAGGCACGACACTAATATTCTTTCTTAAGTTTACCAATAACAAACCTAAAACTGGGGTACAACTTATTTTTAAATTAACTTATTTTATTTACAACTTATTTTTAATATTCTAACTTATGTAGACAGAGAGAGAGATTTAGGAAAAAGATCCAACAGCTGTTTCTGCTACTTGACACTCAAACATGATCTTTTTAATTTATTATTGATATAAATTACATTTTTTACTAAATAAACATATTTTTCTCTAAATAGAAGTATATTTTCATGAAAAATAGAGGAAATTCAGTTTCTGCAAATGACATAGGTAAGATATGTACAAAAGACCAAGCTGAATGTAATATCATTTGCTTTTCTGAAAAGTTAGATATGAAACTCAGACAAAGCAAGACCAGAAACTTAGACCAGAAACCATTAGAAATAAGACTCTCAACAACTTGCATACACATAGTTTTAAAAAAGAAACATTTATAACAATTGTAATACTTACTTCAATATAATTTTACAAGTAAAATAGAATACATCAACCATTAAAATTTCAAAGTTCAAGTCAATTCTTTAAAATTACATACATATATGTAAAAACTAGGGCATATTGTTGTTTTGTGGTGCTAGAAATTAAACCCAGTGCTTTCCACATACTAAGCATATGTTCTATCTCTTCCAGCCCTGAAATAAGTTTTAAATGGACACCTTTTCAAGGTAAATGAAGAACAGGAGCACAATGATGTGGGAAATATGAAGAATTTTGGGTAATGGTGTAAGAGGTTATCTTTTTAGAAAAATTAAACTAAAATTCAGAAAAAACATTCCATAAGAATTTTAAAAATCGTATTAGATACTTTTCATATCTCAAATTTATCACACTGAAGAAGGGGAAAAGGAGGAGAAACTAACAGTTTAACATAAGACTGTTAGTAAAATGTTGATAAATGTGAGTGAAATAACTTATTCAAGCAGCAGGGGGAGCTAATGCATCACTGTTATGTTTCATTAATGTTAGGTGTATTCAATGGCAGTGTACAAGAACATTCAATTTTAAAATGACAAATTATACAAATCTTTATCATTATATAACATTTAATGTCTTAATTATATGGAAAAGGTTAAATGTAAATACTGAGAATTTAAATTTTGAAGCATTTTTAACACTTGGCATTTGTAATGTAATATATTAGCTAATTTAAAGCAACTGTATTAAAGTACTGCATTTAACTACTGCAAAATACCTGCAAACACTACAGAGAAAAAAAGTACATTCACCAAAATGTAATTTAGATTAGCACCATTAACTAAAGGTTTAAAATGTTACTAATGTAAATGAATCAAAATTCTACTAGACTACCAAGTTTTTCTACTTGTACGTAAGAAGGTACTTAAAGGCTAACAATTTTTTAATCAACATAATTAATTTTAAAAAAACCTTCACATAAGAGAATACAGGCTTCTTGCATTCCATTATCACCTTTCCAATTCATTCTCATGCTGTAATCACAACGATCTTTTTAAAATCCAAAGGCCACATCACTCCTTTCAGTAACTTCTTGGCTACTTCCTGTTTTGCCTTCATTTATGTCTCCACACGTCAATTAACCAGAAAAATCTTTGTTTTAAAACTGAATCAAGCACCTTGACTATATTCTTGTCCTGACACTTTTCTTTTTTCCACTTAGACAACAACTGAATAATTACATGACTGACCAATATCTTCTATTTATATCACTGATAAATATCTAATAATTTTGATTAATCTGTATTATAACTACTGAAATTTAAATATTAAATCATAAATTTACCATCAACTTATTAATACTGTGAAATTAATTATACTTACAGCTGACCTATAACTTATAATTATTTAATGATATTAATCACCTCTCTTGTGTTCAACTTTGAATTTCTAGTATCATTAAAAGAGCACATGGTTTCTTAGTCTTCTCAGGCTACCATTTCATAGACCAAGGAACCTAAACATCAGAAATTTATTTTCCCACTGTTCTAGATACTGAAAGAACAAGATCAGGATGCTGGCATATTTGGGTTGTAGTGAAGACTACATTTCTACCTTACAGCCATCTTCTTGTCTCTTGTGGTCTTTCTCTTTCTCCTCATCTTTTTATAATGCTACAGGCCTACTGGATTAGAGTTTCATCCTTATGACACATTTAACCTTAGTTACCTTCTCAAGTCCCTGACTCCAGAGATGGTCACACTGTAGCTTCAATTTCGACAGACATCTGGGAGATACACAATTTAGTCCATAGCATGTGCTGACACTATGAATTAATATAGGCTGACCCTAAAGAACTGGGAAAATGAACTATTACAAAAAACAAAATCTTTATTTCACTGTTAGAGTCAAGGCATGAAAGATACCACCAGAATAATAAATCCCAAGAGAAAATTAGCAAATTATCTAAAAACCTATGAAGGAGGTATATAATCCAATAATCAGTTTAACATTCACTGATCTTATTCATGCTAGCCACTGCACTGGCAATGATGCTGTAAGGTAAAACATTTCCAGCCCAGTGATGAAAGAACAGAGGCATGACTTGATAAGTGAAGTGTTTTATTAGGTATTCCTAAATTCTCAGTGTATGTAATCTACTTGAATTTAGTACCTGTCCCTACAACTTTCACTGCAATGAACTTTGACCAATGATCTCTTTGACAAAACCAATGCACATTTATAACTCTCATTCGGAGTCATTACATATAGTTCTACAGCTTGCTATCTCTTCACAAAGTCAAGGGGCATCTTTGACACACCAGCATCTTCCACAATAGTGGAGTGCACAAATGTCCACCAAGCACAGCGACTGAACTCCTTGGTCTCCCCACAACATTCAACACTAATAATCAATCTTTTGGGGGCCAGGGATATAGCTCAGTGGTTCCTATGCCTGCCTTGCAAGCCCAAGGACTCGGGTTCGATCCCGGGTAACCACATACAATACTGGGTATGGAGACTCATGCCCACCAGCAATCAGGACCACATACCACAGTGCCGGGTGTGGTGGCTCACACCTGTAATCCCAGCACTCGGGAGGCAGAGGCAGGACGATTGCTGAGTTCAGGGGTGAGCTCAGGGCCAGCCTGAACCACAAAGCAAGACCCTGTCTCAAAAAAATAAAAGAAAAAAGAAATCCTTTTTCCTGGAATATGCTCAATGTTGATATTAAATAACAATTTTCACTGTTATATTTGTTTTTTCTTCTTTGCATTTTGTTTTTCTGTCTATTCTGTAAAAGTCTGTAGACCCCTTTTCTTCCCTCCAGTCACACACTGCATGGTGATGAACAGTTCTTGCACATTAAATACTTGAGTAAATGATCTGCTCTCACTGTGTCAGTCACTAGTAACATGCTTTTGTGACATGACTTAATTACATGACTTCCAAATATATACTTTTAGTTCAGATTTCTTTTCTTCAGATTCTTCTGAATGCCATATATATAGAACTAAAATCCTACTAAAGTATGTTAAATATTTATATGCTATATAAATTTGACATACTCAAGCTCTAACAAATTGAGGACACCATTCTCCATCATGGACTGAATAAGTGGAGATAATTTGTTATTTTAACATATTTTAAGAATTACACTATTACTTTTCACTCTTCTTCACATTTCTGTAGGTCAACCTTGAAGGGATGTTAGAAGTCTTTTCTCTGTAAAGACATTGTAGATTATTTCAAAATCTTACTCTAAATTCCCTGTCTTATTTCTTACTCTGTGCTACTAACTAGAAAACTAAAACTCAGATGTACCAGATTCTTTTACACCTGTTTCTACACATGCTCTAGCTTTTACATAGCTTTTAATTCAGTGAATAGTAAGAGACATGGGTCTAGTTTTAGTGTCTGACATGAAGAAAGCCAGTTTTTCCAGTACCATTTATTAGAGCAGCTATCTTTCTTCCAGTGAATATATCTGGCCCTTTTGTCAAAGACAAGGTGGATAGGTATGTTCAGGGTTATTTCTGCATCTCCTAGTCTATTCCACTGATCCTCGAATGTTTCTTTGCCAGTACCATGTTGTTTTTATTATTGTAGCTCGGTAGTATAATTTCAAGTCAGGATTGTGATGACCCCTGCTGTAATTTGTTTCCTAGAAATGTTTTTGCTATTTTAGGTCTCTTCTGGTTCCAAGTGAATTTTAAGAATATTTTCTCTAGCTTTGTGCGGGATGCTAATGGGTACTTTGAGATTGCATCAAATCTGTAAAATAATGTCGGGAGTAGGGCCATATTCACAATGTCGGTTATTCCTACCCAAAAGCAAGGGATGTCTTTCCATTTTCTATCATCTTCAATCTCCTTTTTCGCAGTATTGTAATTCACACTGTGCAGATCTGTAATTCATTAGACTGATTCCTATGTATCTCATTTTGATACTCTTGTGAAAGGTGTTTCCCTCGTTTCTTTCCCATTTTGTTATTTATACATATGAATGCTATTGAATTTTGAGTGTTGATCTTGTATCCAGATCCACTGCTTAATTTGGTTATTAAATCTAGAAGTCTTTCGTTGGAGCTTTTGGATCTTCTATGTAGAAAGTGTCATATTATCTACAAATGATGGTAATTTAACTTCTACCTTTCCTATCCTTTTCTCTAGTCTAATTGCACAGGCTATTGTTCCCGAAACTATATAGAATAGGAGTGGTGACAGGGGACATCCTTATATTCTTCTTGATTTTACAATGAAAGCTTTCAGCTTTTAGTATTTAGAATCATGCTGGCTGTTAGTTTGTCATATCAGCATTTTTATAAGATTTTATCAAATTGAGAAAAAGACTATTTATTCCAATTTTCTGTAGAGGTTTTATCATGAATGAGTGCTGGATTTTGTCAAATGCTTTTTCTGCATCTGAGATCATTACGTGATTTCTGTCTATCATTTGATATAGTATATTACATACAGTATATTGTATATTACATCTGATATAGTATATTATACTAACTTGTATATGCTGAACCATCCACTGTATCCTGGTTTGAATCCTATTTGATCATAGTATATAACCTTCTTGATGATTTACTGCACTGTTTGCCAGTATCTTATTGAGGATATCTGGTCTATAGTTGTCTTTTTTTATTGTATACTTCTCTGGTTTGGGTACCAGTTGCTTCCAGTAATTATTGTCAGAGTATTGCTTCCCTTTCTATTTCATTGAAGACTTTGAAGAGAACTGACTTTAGATCTCTACATTTCTTATACAAGTCAGCGGTAAAATCCATCAAAACTTGGACTTTATTGGTAAATTTATATTATTTTCAATTTCATTCACTGATATTGGTTTATTTAGAATTCTAATACAGTAGACCCCTGACTTAGTACAGGTCTGACACATGGGCAACTTGGGTTATTAACAGAATTTTAGTTTTAACTTACAAACAAAATCTTGAGTTACAACCTGAATGCCAACCATTGGTACCTTCAAATTGTCTCAAATACAGATTTCAAGAGTCCTGGAAGGCACACATCTTTCCTTTCTGGGGATAACTGAGAAATCCTAGGCCAATGTCTCTGTAAGGATACTGAGATCTGCCTATACACAGGAGAAACATGTTACACAGTGTAGAAAAGTCTGAGGCTTCAATGGACCAACTTGAGTTACAACCACCTCTCAGGAACAAATTAAGTTCCTAAGTCAAAGATTCACTGTATCTTCTTGATTCATCTTTGGTAATTCATATATATCTAGGAATCTTTCCTTTTGTCCTGTGTTTTCCATCTTATTAGAGTACAGGGTCTCAAAATAGGTACTGGTGATCCCCTGCACTTCCACAGGACTCTATGATTTTCACCTTTTCATTTCTAAGCACATGGATTTGAGTCTTTTTTTTTTTTTTTTTTTTTTTTTTTTTTTTTTTTTGGCTAAGGGTTTAGCAATTTTACTTAAGATTTCACAGAACCAATTTGTTGGTTCTTTGTATTTTTCAGTCTCAATTGCAATAATTTTCGCTCTGATCCTTGCAGTTTTCTCCATCTTATGAGCATTGGGCTTGACATGTTTTTCTTTCTCTAAAACTCTGAAGTTCATTCAACATTAGGTTATTTGAGTTCACTGTTTTCCAGATGTGAGAATTCACTGCTATAAACTTCTTCCTTATGAGTTTTCATTGCATCCCGTAAGTTGCAGTATGTTGTATCGGAACTATCATTTAATTGTAAATACTGTTTAATTTCTTATTTAATTCCATCTGTGGCCCATTGTTTGTTAGAAGAGTGTTATTTAGTTTCTATGTACTCCTGAAGTGTGGTTTCTTTTGCTACTGACTTCCAGTTGCACTGTACTACTATTAAATAATATGCGTAGGATAATTTCAATTCCATTGCATTTACCTATGTATATTCTAAGGGCTAGTATGTGATCTATTTTGGAGAACTTTCCATGTGCAGCTGTGAAGAATGTTTATTCTGATGTCTTAGGCTGGAAAACTCTATAGAGATCTACTGAGTCCATTCTTTTCACAAGTACAGTTCAGCTCTACTATTTGTTAACTTTTTGTCTAGTTGGTATGTCTGTTTGTGACAATAGAGTATTAAGGTCCTGCACAATTATGTTAGTGCTTATTAGGTTTTTCCTTTCCTTTAATATTTTCTTTATATAATTGATTGAATCAATATTTGGTACATATATATTTATAACTGTTAGCTTTTTTTTCAGTACCAGAAATTGAACTAAGGTCCTCTACAGGCCTGGTGCCACTGAGCTACATCCTCAGCCCTACTTCTTCTTGAAGTTTTTCCTTAACAAGTATGCAGTGACCTTCGTTTCTTTTGATCAACCATGATTTGAAGTTTACACTGTAAATAGGATAGTTAAGCCTGATTTTTTTCTGGGTTCTTGTCACATGAAATACTGTTTTCTATCCTTTGACTTTCAGTTTATGAATTCTTTTAAGTTAAATGCGTTTCTTGTACACAGCATACTGCTGAATCTTGTTTCCTGATTCAGTCTGCCAGTCTGTTTCTTTTGATTGGCGAACTGATATTATTTACATTGATGGTTACAAGTGATCATTATTAGCTTATTCTTACCATATTATTTTCCTGCTGTTGGTTCCCTGTCTTTCCCTTCTGTTTATTTGCTTGTCCTGGCTGGTGGTTTTATTGGTGTTCTTGGAATTGTGCTTTTTGTTATCTTTTTTTCTAAAATGCCCTTGGAATATTTTGTAGAGCTGGTTTGTAGGATGTGACTTTCTTCAGTTATTCTGTATGACGGAAGTATCTTATTTATCCAATGATTTTGAAAGACAGTTTTGTAGGGTACATCAATCTGGGTTGCATGCTCCTTTCTTTTTTTTTTTTCTTCTTTTTTTGGTTTTCTGAGACAGGGTTTCACTTTGTAGTTCAGGCTGGCCCTGAGTTTAGCCTCAAACTCAAATCACAGCAACCCTCCTGCCTCTGCCTCCCGAGTGCTGGGATTACAAGCGTGAGCCACCACACCTGGCACTGTGGTATGTGGTACTGGTTGCTGCTGGGCATGAGTCCCCACGCCCAGTATTGTATGTGGTTACCAGGGATCAAACCCAGGTCCTTGCGCTTGCAAGACAGGAGCCGGAACCACTGAGCTAAATCCCCGGCCCATGTATGCTATTTTCTTTTAACATTTAAAATACTTCATTCCAAGCCCTCTTTGTCTTCAGGAAGTCTGCTGCAATTCTGATGGGCTTTCTTTTATAGGTGATTTATTTTCTCTAACACCTTTTGATATTTTATTCATGTGTTGAATTTCTGGAATATAATTACATGCACTAGTGCAGATTTATTTTGGTCATGGGTATTTGGAGTTCTATATGCCTCACTTACTTCTAATACTTTTTTTATTTGAGAAGTTCTGCAATTACATCTTTGATAGTATTTGCACTGTCACCAGTTTTCTCATTGACTATGACCAATCTTTTACTGTTCTTTGCATCATCTAACAACTGTTCAATTAATTTGCATGGTCTCATGATATTTTTTAAGAAACTTTTCTTTTCACAGTCAGTAATAGCAATCATGTCTTCTAGATTTGATATTCTGTCCTCACCTTCACTCAAGCATTTGAGTATACTTTCAATGGAGTTTTTCACCTCCTGGATTCCATTTCTTTCCTATGCTGAGAATCCATAGTTTACATCATTTTCCTAAGCACCTCTATATTTTGTCTGTGTCTAGTCTAGATTCACTGAGCTTGTCTTTCATTTTAATTAATATTTCTTTTTTTAAACCATTTTTTAAAATCTATTGTATCATTCACTTGTATTTCTACTTTGGCTAGTGTCATTTCAGAAAGTTCAAGTGGGAGGCTTCCTATTTTCTGTATCTTGTCCCCTGGACTTGTCCTGAGCAGACTGGATGTCTGAATTTGCATTTTGCTTTTATGCTTTTTCAGTTTCTATTTTTTTAAATTTTATTTTGTTTTCCAAGTTGATGCTTGTAGATTTCTTATGGGACACCGCTTTATCACTAGTATTGACCTTCTCTAGAAAATGTCTGCTCTTCAGAGATGTCTTCTAGGTATAGGTGGTTCTTGGACTTTGTATCTACCCTAAGACCCTACCTTCTCAATTTCTTATGGATGAAAAGTTGTTATTTATTTAGCTCTGTGTCCTGTCATTTGGAAATGGACTATGATGATGGTTATGACCACAGACAATCACAGTATTGTCATGGAGGAGAGAAAAACTGATTACAACAGGAATGATATGCTGGCTAAAGAAGTACCACTTCTTGCAACAGCAACAGCAACAGCATGAAGGCCAACCTAGCAACTAACAAACTATGTTAAATATTACTTTGGTACCTTTAACCATATGAGCATGTTCTACCTTTATGTAACAAATGCAACATAAACCAAAGACTTTTATGCAATGACTTTCCCCCTAGTAAAGTGATTTTATCCTGTGGGGGTTAATTTAAAAGGATAAGAAACAAAATAGAGAGATACATGAAAAGAAATATAGTAGAAACAAACTTGGAAGGCAAATGAATACCTAAGCTTTGGGAAACTGGAGATGAACGCAGGAGAGAAAGAATGAAGAAAAAAGCAAAAGTATTGAAGCAAACCAGAAAGACTAGACACACTGTTCACAAACATGAAAATATATAAAGTCAAGTTATATAGTCGAAGAAAGATGAATAGAATTGAACAAAACTAAAGATAAAAGAGCTTAGCAACCAAAAATCAGAAAAAGGAAATTGAATCAAGCAAATAGAGAAGGCAATAAAATTCCTCTGGTGTCCTGTTTTAGTGTCCAATGCAGACCCTGAAAATGTGGTATGTAACCCAAATCTGCAAAAAGATTGGTACTGAGTACAGGGCTATTTTTGGCCTCCAGATATGGAGGCTGTGGCCATTTGTTAGTCAGCAACTTCCTAGCTATCCCTTGGGTGACTTACCTTCTCCCCACTGTGACCATCTCCTTGTCACTGTCTTAGCTGTTTAGTGTCCTCAGATGGTACCAGCCTGAGGCTACTCCCAAGCTGATACATAGTTGACCTAGCATGGCCTTCTCTGTTCTACACCACTGATTATTCTCATCTGCTGGTCAATGGGTATGGAAGGCACCCTTGTCCTGCCACTGGCGAAGGCCTCTTGCCTGCTCATACTTCCAGTCAGAACATGGTGATGCTTCCAGTTCTTTGTAGCCAGGGCTAAGACTGGTTTCTGGCCACCAGCAGAGTGGATCCTACAATTCCAGTCTACTTCTCATAAAATTTCCTCCAGTCTGCTGCCTGATTGAAAACTATATACTGTCCCTGGACTGCCTATCCCTCCTTCCACTCTGAAACACTGGTAGGGATGACTCTGAAGCTGATCAGCTGTGAGAATTCAAGCCCAAGCCTTTTAAAATAAAATAGCTACTGCCAAGTGCTGATCTGTACAACTGTATGCCAGTGTGCCATTCTACCTCACTCAACAACCACTAACTCTGGCAGCCACTGGAGAAAGTGTCTCTTGTTCTCACTGCTATTGGAGACTGCATAAAATTCTCCCCATCCAGACTCACTTTTTTTTTCACAGTAAGAAGCCTCTCTGCTGTGGCAGCTACAAAGCCACCCCAGCACACTACCTGGTCTACCAGCTGCAGCAGTCAGCTATTTCTTCTGCAGCAATGGCTTTTTTTTCCTTCTCTGTCAGTTTGATTGTGGTTTCCACGTGCCCTCTACTCACTTTGTTTCCTCTCTGGGCTGTTGATTTCCGGTCTCTAGGCATTTGGTCCTCGAGAAGCCATATGGCTGCCACTCACTGCTCTGACATCCCCTGCCCATAAATATTTTATAATACTATGATTCCTTGCTTTTTTTTAATCAGAGGATGGTGTGTTAGACTTTGGTCAACTCAGTCAATACCACCATAGAATTATAATCACTGAAACAATTGGAATTTTTTTTGTTTTGTTTCTTTTTTCAAGTTGTATCACTTCTAGGTTTTAAATGATTGACGACAGGAGATGTCTTTTTGTCTTTCCATTTTATAACAGACTTTTCCTCTTTGATATGCTAAGATTTCTCCTTTTTTCCATTTTTTTCTTTTGTAGATTTTTTGGTACTTCTTTCCTATTCAGTCTATGTGTTTCAAACATGTATAATTTATATTGTTAAAGAATATCAATGAGTTCTGTAGACATATAAAAATTATATGGAATGGACTCAAAACAAGAATTTTTGTACCACAAAATTCTGTTATATTTCACAAAATACACAAATTAGTAAAAGAAAATAACCAGACCATATTAGATTTAACAACAATCAAACATCAAAGGTGAATGCAATGCTCTAAATTAAAAAGGAAACAAAAAATAGTGAATATAAAACAAATAAATAGTTGTAGGGGTGCATCTTCTGCAATCAAAAACTAGTTAAAATGACACTTGCCCAAGTGACACTCTGGATACTTAGTATGTAAACAAACACACTGCCCAAGTAATATACAGGATAAACCGTTAAAGTGAGTAATATACAGGATAGGTCATTAAAGTGAGAAAGAAAACATACAGGTTATTGCAGTCATGCTCTGTTACATCTGGAATTTTCTGCCAAGTTCACTAATTATTTCCAAGTTTTTAACTCTGATATTACATCTTTTAAATCATTCTTAGAAAAGTTAGGGTTTTTTGTTTTAAAACTTTCATTTTTATTAAAATGACCAAATTCCTTTACATATTGCTCATGTTTTTATGGGTTATTTTTATATATGAATTTTATCTCCTAAGTCACTATTTAATACACACCCACACAAAAAAAAAAACCTTTTATAATAGATTTTTCCATTTCTTAGTAGGATCCCAATGAAATGGTGTGGTGATCACTACTAGCACTCAAGGTAAAGGTAAAAAAAGACCACTACCTTAAACTTGTGTTTATGATATTGCATTGAAACTATTAAGAGCATGTTAACATTAGCAGTTAATGCTAAAATTAATTTTAATTGTGGAACAAAAGGATGAATTTGCCTTTTGAAAATCATCTTGTACTGTTTTCACTCGGTCAAACAAGGTGAAAACTTAGTCCAGTGTGGTGCAATAAGCATGCTCAAAGTTTGTAGATTAAAAAACTGAGTTCTAAAGTCAGTAATACTCACCTTAACTGATTGATTCTCATTATAATTCATGAAGTAATCAGAACTTGCTATATATTTTTTACATCTCCAACAATGAAAAATACTTATTTCTTCATTATGATTTTCAGTTAGCAATTCTTCACTTCTTTTCATCTGTGAGAACATTAATATGGTATTAAAAGGTCAGACAGACTTGGTTTCCAAGTCCTTTAACTAAGAAAGGACTGCCATTGTTTTTTGCTGCAGGGTCTCCAAGTTGCCTCCATTTTCTCTGTTCTGACCCAAAACCACTAAGTGACTTGACTCCCTTTGACACAGCCTTGTTTTCCCAATAGGCACACTCCTCGCACAGATAAAGGTGTTTAGATTGTATCCCAAAACACTGAAAGAAACTGGCCCTAGCCTTGAGTCAGAATTCCTTAAGCCTTCAGATAAATTCCATGTTTTGATCTCTTCTTAGGTGGAACGTCCTTTTTATCTTGTTCTCTAAGGTGAAGATCAGCTAAAGCTCCCGTAAATTTCCCTAGTATATACTTGGATCTATCACTTTGCAGTGAGTGCTTTGTTCTTTGCAATCCCAAATGTCTCCACCTCTGAATATTATTGTGGGAACTTTTCCATGCTGATTTTGGGGTGACTCCTACAACAGGTCGGCTGGAACAGATACCTACTAATTACCAGGTCTTAGGCTAAAAGACACTTTATAAATAAGTCAGAATGGAAAATTGCATTTAATTACGATGATGTTGCAATATGTTAGTGACTGCCAGATTTTCTTTTTATGTGTGGTCTTCCCATTTGCTCAAAAGTGATAAAGTACTTGCTAAAGAGCTGACTCAAAAAGTTACTTCAGTAACTGTCATGACAAAGTATAAATAATTGTGTAAGTAGGATATTTTGAGTAGCTACAACAATAAATATTAAATATAAATTTAGTTGGTTTTTAATTTTGTGGACTTAAATTTTGTGCTTAAAGTTCATGACAGAAACTCTTAACCTAATGCAATAATTTTTCCTTCACAGTGTACTCAATGGAACAGTTTATTACATCTTGTGATGTATATGGTCAAACAGTAAAACAAAAAATAGTGCCACCAATTATTTATTTTATTTTTATACCTGATATTTTTTGTCAGTACTTTTACTTAGACCAATTTGGGGTAAGAGTCTTATACTTTAGTGTATGTAAGGATTCCAAAGTAGATACAGTGTATTTCATAAGTTGCTTGCTAACTGTTTATTATAAAATAAGGCAATGTTAACTTATTAGGCTATCTACTAGGGGTTATCTCTATCCATTATGACATTTTTTCATTTGTTTGTTCTTTAAACATTTGTTAAAACCAAACAATAAACTAAACACTAAGTCAAACTCAGGGACCCTTTTTCTGTTTTCAGAAAGGTAAACTGTAGCAGAATTTATATTTTCTAGAAGATGAAGAGATACTTCATTCCATGTACTCAAAAAACAACAATCAATAGATGAATGTCACCAAATGAATAAAACATTTTATGCCTTATAAGTGTTCAGTATGCTATAAAGAGATCAACAGTTTTCTATCCTAGAACATAAAAATTACTTTCTAAATTTAAAAGATTAAGCCAGACATGGTGACATAAGCCTGTAATTCTAGCACCTGAGAGGCTGAGGCAGAAGAATCACTCTGAATCTGAAGCCAGCCTGGGCTACACAGTGAGTTTGATGCTTTGTAGCCTAAACTATTACAGCGAGATTTTGTCTCAAAATCCAAAAATTAATTAATTTTTTAAAAGGTTTAAAAATTAAGTGATATCTAGGAATCTCTCAGAAATGTTACTAATTCTGAGATGGGAAAATGGTATGAGTATTTTTGGGGGAGTGGTACTTCTTAGATAATGCTACACTGTGGTTAGGGGAAGAGGGAAATATATGCATACAAACAACTAACTTTAGGGTAATAACTATGAAGAGCATAAAAGAAGGAATGTAGACAGATCATTAACACATTAAAATAATTTAAAGAACCTTACCTGGGAAGGAATAGCTAGCTTTCCTGCAATTAATTCCAATCTGACCTTCTATGCTAGGCTGCAATTTTGTGTCTATTGCTTCACGTTTAGAACTATCATCACCCAGTTGACAATTCTTTTTAAATTACAACTTCAACAATTATCAAAAACTGTAATCTGCAAAATCCTTAGCCTTAGACTGGGGATTTAGCTTAGTGGTTCCAGTGCCAGGGGTTCAATCCCCTGTAACCACATACAACAATGCCAGGCAATGGAGACTCATGCCTACCAGCAATCAGAACCACATATCACAGTGCCAGGAGTGGTGGCTCACGCCTGGAATCCCAGCACTTGGGAGGCAGAGGCAGGAGGATTGCTATGAGTTCAAAGCTGAGCTCAGGGCCAGGCTGAACTACAAAAGGGAGAACTTGTCTCAAAAAAAAAAAAAAAAATCCTTAGCCTCATTTCCTCATGGCTGAAGCACTTACTCATTCTACTCACTTAACTTCTTTAGCTCTCCTCCTACCCCTCTATCCAGTTCGTATCCTTTTTTATCCTCATCTTCATTTTAACTGGGCATTCTCAGCTAAGAATGGAGACTGCAAGCAGGATCCCTATCAAAATCAAATATGAAGGAGCTCCATATCTGCTATGTCTCTCAAGCCCAAGACACTTGTCCCCTTGCCAAGATTCTTTCATGTCTGTATACAATGCAACTGTGTAAAATAAAAAACTATACAGGTATTTCTACAAGTTTTCACTGACAATCACTAAAACTGATACTCTATGTGACAATTCTTCCACAATGATGATTTTTAGGTCTATATATCTAGTTTTAACCTTTTTCTAAAGATCTAGACCAGTAATTTCATCTTTGAGTTGCCAAATACACATCTGTATGTGAATCTCCTCCACATTCTTTGTACTAGCTGTTCATTTAATACAGAACTATACAAATCTATAGGTGGCAACCAGCCAGATATGGAAATTGAGTGTCTGAAGTTTGTATAGCTAGTGTAAAACTTGCACTGTAGTTTGAATACTTAACAGAAAAATAAAATACAAAATAGCTTAATATTTTTATTAACTAGTCAATTGTACTAACTAAGTGTAAAACCATGTGTAATTATTTTTAATATCCCACTAAAACACAAAATAGCTATGGCTTACATTATATTTCTATTTGGAAAGCCCTATTCCAGACCTTCTCATGCAGGTCTTTGTCAGCTACTGAAATCTTAGATCAACGTCATCTCAGTGTCAAAGATATGGTCTAAGGAGCATCTGGTGAATCTATTTAAGTGTAGAACACTAAGACACAATCCAGTATTTCTAAGGTAACAGTATATCAAACGAGTACACTAGGTGATTCTGTTACATGTGATCTGATAACTACATACATATTGTTGAAAACACCAATGTCTATTCTGTTTCACTTTACGCATAGAATAAAGTCATGGCATAAATAAACATTGAATGCATAATTTCTTAAGATGTAAAAACCACATGGTTAGTGAACAAAACAGAAAATCAACAAGAGAAATAACCGAAGAGTTCTGGGAAGCCCTTATCAATTATACTTATTTTAAATTGGGGGAGTGGGAATTTAGCTCAGTGGTTCCAGCGCCAGCCTTGCAAGTGCAAAGGCTCAGGTTCAATCCCCAAGCCACATATAACAATGCCCAGCATGGAGACACACCCACCAGCAATCACAACCATATACCAGTGCCGGGTGTGGCGGCTCATGCCTATAATCCCAGCACTAAGGAAACAGAGGCCTGAGGATTGCTGTGAATTGAGATTTGCCTGGGCTACATGGTAAGGTCAGGCTAGCCTACATTACAAAAGCGATACCCTGTCTCAAAAAAAAAAAAAAAAAAAAAATTGGGACAAGATAAAAAGACAAGTCAGGTGAAATCATCAAATGTATGAAAAGAGTAATGCATATCTATAAATGGAAAATTGAATGCTTAAATGATTTATCAAATTTAGACTGTCTCAGAGTTGTCCTACTTCTGAAAATCAGGGAATGTGTACCACCATTAAAGAAACCTGTACAATACTGTGACTATGTTTTTTAAGATTCTTAGGCTAGAAATAAATACTGAAATATCTACAGTCAAATTAAATAATATAAAAAGAAAACATAATATAGAAAAAGAAACAAGAATATAAATAACCACTAAAGCTGAATGAATCATTATTCGTTATACCACTATTCATTATACCATTCTAATTTTGTGTATACTTTAAAATTTCCATAAGAAGTTCTAAACAGTTAATTTATAATATATTTAAATGAGGTTTTCCCCACTTTCTACTCAGAGACAAGGCCAATATGTACTTATTCATAATCTCTTATTTTCAATGAACCATGTTTTTCTCTAAACTACTGCTCAAATGAGAATGCTGTCTTTCTCAAATCTTGACTTTAATCAGTAGTCTCAATTCCCAAGTACCTGGGTTCTACATTAGGTTTCAGTCTTCTGTATAACCAAGAATATTAAAATCCAAGCTCCTATACTAAAGAAGGTAGTAACTCTACCTCTGGGGTGGGGGGCTGTGTGCTACGTGTCTAGTTCCCTCTACTCTTGTTCTTTTCATTCCCTTCTGCTTTTTCTTTCTCTACTCCAAGTTAATCTATGTATGTTGGTAGTGTTTAATCAAGTATATCAAAATTAGTCCTGCATATTTTTTACTTATATTTTTAGGTTATCAGGACCAGAATCCTCTACTTCCATGAACTATGAAAAGAAAAACTAATCACAGTTATTTGGCAATGCCATTTGAAACTATACCCGTGATTCTTAGGATTTGATCTAAAAACTTCAGGGAGATTGAAGGGAGGGAAGTGGAATGGGAGAAAAATTGGAATCAAGCTGTATCATGTACAGATACAATGCCACTTTAATGCGTGTAATTATTATGTATATTTAAACTGTACCAATAAAATTATTAAAAACTTCAGAATCCCAAAGGGAAGGAGAAAGGGAAGGAGGATTAAGGTAGATTGAGGGCAAACAATTACTTCTAGTGTTTTCAGAGAAATAAACTGGAGCAGAATTTATATTATTTAGAAGCTGCAAAGATCCTTTATTCTACATACTCTAAAAATAGTAAGCAAATGTGAGACCTCAAAAATTCAGGGTCAGAAGACTTAGTTCTAGACATCAAGGTTTCATTTTATGGCAAAGCTGAAACATTTCATTCTTCATACTATAGATAAAATTCTTCCTGAAAAATGCAAAATTGATTGTATTATTTTCTTCTTCCTTTTAGGGGCTCCTCAGTCCTCTGCTGAACAAGCAACTACCCCTAATTTGCACAAGTATTCTCTATAGTATGGCAATCTAGCTTTCTTTCATTTCCCATTCCAATGTTCCTTTCTCATTTGCATTCCTGAATCATTAAAAAATTCACCCCTAGACTCCAGAGAATACTATCATATCCCTCAGGTACCAGTTTAAAGGTCACTTTCTGTTGCTGGTGGTGCAGTGTTATGTTTTAAATCAAAATTATTCTTCTGTGCTCAGAGGTGGTGCTTTTGGAAGAAATTGGTTCATGGTAGCACTATATTCATCAGTAGTTTATTCAACTGGTGAATTCATAGTTGGTTGGAGCAACCAAGTTGGTGGGGACAAGGAAGGTATGCTCGTGTCCAGAACTCCTATACTCTCTTTCTGCTCTCTAGCTTCCACAAGTGCAAAAACTTTCCTCCACCATGCTCCTCTGCCATGCTGTATCTGCTCTGGAGCCATTCAATCAGAGACTGCATCCCCTGAACCCATGAGTCAAAGGAAACCTTTCCTCCTTTAACCTGTGGGTGGCAGGCATTGTGTTTCAATAATGATTAAGTTGACTAATACAAAGAATCAGTTCCTGAGAAGTACGGTCATTGCTGTGACCAACATGACCATGTAGTTCAAAATCCACTACTACTGGTACATAGGATGAGTTAGGAAAGGTTTGGAGATATTGGCTAGAAAAGCCCTAAAAGGCTTTAGCAGAGATTGATGGTAGAGGCTTGTGGGAGCTCAGATGATCAGAATGTTGATAGAAATGTGGACAGTAAATGTAAGAATTGTGAAGTTTTAAATGGAATAAGGAGTGTACTAAAAACTAGACTAGAGGTCATTGGCATTTAATTCTGTCAAATAACTTCTGCCTTTTATCCATGTCCTCAGGCATTGTGTGAGGCTCAATTTAAAGGTGATGGGATAACTGAGTAGACAAAGAAAATGTCACAGAAGCCCAACATTCAGGCTCTGGTATGGGTAACTGACAGCTGCTAACAGCCATTTGTATAATGAGAATTAAGAGCAAACTACAGAGCTAGATAAGGTGAAAATTTTGCAGCTTTGCCAGAAAGAAGTACCTATAAAGTTAGAGCCAAACAGAGAATGGTTGCTGAAAAAGATTAACACTGAAAAGAAGCTGAGTACTTTGCACCACCACAATAAGAAAGATGTTTTGAGGCCACCTCATAAATGGCCAGATCCCACACATTCTAAACTTAGGGGTGTAAGAGGATAAACTGAAAAACTGCATTGAGGAGACAGCCTCAAGGTGCCCTATCATTCATGGCAATGTAGAGTAGCACCTTCCCAAAGTTTAGCCCTCTACGCCCTCAGAGGCCACTGTTGTTGTTATCCAAAGGGGTCAGGTTAATGCTCAAGCTGGCTGCAGATTGTAGCATTATCCAAGTGATGCTAGTTTTTAGGCATGTAAAATGTGGTGTTGTGCAGTCATGGGAGCTTCCGCCCAGACTTCAAAGGAAGGCCTCTGAGGCTAGATAATATACTCCTGATCAGGCAATGTGTGATGCTGTGATGGTGAAGTCAGAGGTTCAGTGGAAACTTTAGGAAGTGGCAGATACTAGGAATACAAATCATCGGTTCAAGAAAAACAAAGCAGTGAACACAGTCAGTGTAAGAGATGGGAGGCCATGTGAGCTACACAAGCAGCATGGCCATAGCAGTGAGGATACCCAAGCCCCTTAAGGCTCACATCTTATCACAAGCAGCCATGGGTACTGAACAAGGAGATATAAGATTTAATGTTTGTCCTACTGGGTTTCAGTGGTCTTACTCATTTCTATCCCTATCCCTCTCCTTTGGAATGGGACTACTGAACCTATATCATTGTATGTTGGAGATGTGTACCATTTTTTTGGTTCTTTATACCAAGGACTCTTAATTAAGAGTTTGAATTAAGTCTTAGAGGAGATAAGTTCATGCTTGAACTAGTAAGCTTCCATCAATGCTGCAATGAGAATCAGTTAAGACTTTGGGGACTCTCAAAGAGGTGGACTGAATGCATTTTACATAATGACGTGGATAGGAGAATTTGGGTGCCAGTTAGAATGTTATGGTTTAGGTCTAAAATGTCCTCCCAAAATCTCCCGTCTTCAAAGTAAGGCTGGTGAAAGGTGACTGCATCACAGGTGTGCAATATTTGTCAGTGGATTGGTGCACTGATGTATTCATAGCTAGGTATGCTGTTGGATCTGCTGAAGCAGGTAAGTAACTAAGGGAAGGGTTTGGAAGAGTATATCCTATCCTGTCCTACTCTTTCTGCTACCTGGCTGTCACAGATTGAGCATCTTTCCTCCCACATGTGTCTCTGCCATTCTATTTCAGTTCTGGAACCAGTCAATCAGAGACTGAAAGCATGAGCCAAAGTAAACTATTTAATTTGTCAGGTATTGTGTTTCAGCAACAAGAAAGCTGACTAATACACTAGACTGTTTCTGCATCTAGTTATGATCCTTTATTTTCCTCTGAAAGCTTTATGTCCTTCAGAACATATATTGTACTGTTGATTATTTTGCTCATGCCTTCTTTGATGAGTTAAAAACTCAACAATTTAATCCCTTCCTTAGTACTAAAATGCTCAGATTTTAGCTCCTTATGTGACCTATATTTGCATGTAAACTACATACCTACTCCTCTGTACATTAAGCTGTAGATTACTTTTAATACCAAAAGAATGTAAATGCTATACAAATAGTTATTACAAAATATGCTTTAGGAAATAATGGCAGGAAAAGTATCTGTTCATGTTCAATAAAGGTAATTTTTTCCTGAGTACTTCCAATACACAGTTGGTTCAATCTATACATATGGCATTAACGGAGGCACGTAAAGCATTAAATATATCATAAGTTTTATTGCATTATCTGTATTTTATAGTCTCTATAGAATGAATAAGAGGAAATGCAGGAGCAAGTGTTAGCAAGACCAAAAAGAAAAAAGAAAAGTCATTCTGTTCTTATTTTGGTTAAAGTCATGGCACAATTTATTGGTATCACCAAGACAAATTTAGCAACCACCACCAGAGAAAGCTAGTCTTATTATTGACTGACACCATTATAGAACATCATGTAAATTTTGTTACTGTATGTTACTTGATGTATTAAAATTATTATAATCTTCTTTATTAGACTATCCATCATAAAAATGTATTCCTCTTTACAATTAGCAAAAAAAGTTGTATACCTTCTATACTTTTTAAACTAAAATCTCCACATGTAATATATGAAGTCAAGGGGTTGACATTACTATTCTAAAAACTAGCTACTGTAGGGCCGGGGATTTAGGTCAGCGGTTCCGGCACCTGTCTTGCAAGTGCAAGGACCTGGGTTCAATCCCCGGTAACCACATACAATACTGGGCGTGGAGGTTCACGCCCAGCAGCAATCAGCACCGCATACCACAGTGCCAGATGTAGTGGCTCATGCCTGTAATCCCAGCACTGGGGAGGCAGAGGCAGGAGGATTGCTGTGATGTGAGTTAGAGGCTGAGCTCAGGGCCAGCCTGAACTATAAAGCGAGACTCCGTCTAAAAAAAAAAAAGAAAGAAAAAGAAAAAATAAAAACTAGCTACTGTTTTAAGTATAATATTTAGTAAGTGGCACTGGCTTCTTCAACCACAAAAACATTCCTATAAGGTCTAGATTGTTGGGTGTATTTTATAAATGAGAACACTGAGTCCTGAGAAATTAAACTTTTCAAACTTCAAATTATTCCAAATATTCAGATTTTTTTTTTTTTTTGGAGACAGGGTCTCGCTTTGTAGTTCAAACTGGACCTGAGCTCAGCCTCAAACTCACATCACAGCAATCCTCCTGCCTCTGCCTCCCGAGTGCTGGGATTACAAGCATGAGCCACCACGCCCGGCACCGTGGTATGTGGTACTGAATGTTGGTGGGCGTGAGTCTCCACACCCAGTATTGTATGTGGTTAACCGGGGATCGAACTCGGGTCCTTACGCTTGCAAGACAGGCACCGGAACCAGTGAGCTAAATCCCCGGCCCCACAAATATTCAGATTTTTAAGGATGAGAGAAGTCAAGAAGGCTGACATCTTAAAAGAATTCTAAGCTGAGACAGCAATGTGCTTACTGTGAAATGTAAGTGAGAAGGCAACCTATATCATTGGATGTGTTCATTGGTATCTAAGCTGGCTACAGTAAGAAAAGTAGAACACAGAAGTAGCAACTACCTCCATGCAACATCTTTCATGACATATTAGGCATACTCTCCTTTACCTATTCTAAAAACAGAATAAGATCCACTAAGTTGTCAAAGTTCACACACTATTGTACACACTATTATCATACTGTATGGATTTGATGGCTTTTTTTTTTTTTTTTGACAGGGTCTCACTTTGTAGTCCAGGCTGGCCCTAAACTCACTAGGCACTCCAGGCTAGCCTCAAACTCACAGCGATCCTCCTGCCTCTGCTTCTGACTGTTGGGACCACAGGCATGAGCCACTATGCCTCGCACTGTGGTACGTGTTATCAGAGGTTAAACTCCAGACTTCTTCTTGCCAGAAAGACACTAGAACCACTGAGTTAAATCCCTGGCTTGCTTTTTTCACTTTAACTGTTGTTTTCCCTGTCTGTACTTTTCTCTTTTCTTTGTGGAATCTATATCAAGACATGTAACTTATTATCACTTAGTCGCTTCTGTTTATAATCTTCTCACTGTCAGTAACTGCTGCTATAGATAGCTATTCTGTATAGTCCCTTTACATCAGTCTTCCTGAAATTCAGTTATGCTCTTCAGTGGTATATTCAGACAAAACTTTGGGTTACATACTAAAACAGCTACATTGTACTAGTGCTTCTTCTGTCTTTTCCTTTAGAGAGGCCTTTAGAGGTTGCTAAAGTATGTAGTGCCTAAGTTTCCTTCTTTAAATGTTTCCCAATATTAACGCTTTCTACATTCTGAACAGTTATTCACAACTCTCGGTAAATCCAACATCCACAGTTTTGCAATAAAATTTTCTATGGTAATTAGTAATGATCCTCTAATGAAATTAGATTTATTTCTTTTACGAAATTTCTTTAAAGTCAGAGTTTTGAAAATTTGCAGAAAACCTGAAAACAAATACAAAACACTATCTTTACAAAAATGCTACCAATCAAGTTATGAAATTAACATTATATTCAATAATAAATCTCCCCTTATTCCACAATACTTCATTTTGGGTTGGCATATTTGTTTTTCTTCTTCCACAAGTTTAATTGCCCAGACCCAGTGGTAAACAGACAGATTGAGGAAATTACCCAAGATCCATGATAGCTTTTCTGTCCACCTGCTCAAATCTGTAGAGTCAGAACTTGCTGATACAGAAGGATTCCCTCCATTAACCTTATCTCTAATGGGCCATCATGACCTCATTTTCTGATTCCTGCTCCATTCTTCAGAGTGGGCACCTTGCAGGCCCTTTATGGCCTACCTGTTTTCCTGAGAGAGAAACTGAAATAACCCATGACACAAATTAATGGTAATTGCTTATTATTACCACCAAGTTTTTCTGTGCCTGAGGTCTCCATATGCTCTGTCTAGCCAAGACAAACCCTCCTTCTTCCTACTGGCTTCCTGGAACCTGCTCTGAATGCAGTAAGAAAAAGAAAATTCATGAGTTCCTCCTACAGAGCAGAAGATAAGAGGTAGAAACAGATCTTTGTTTAGTTTGCTGGTCCTACTACAGGGACAGAATGGACCCTCTCACTCTACATTTTTCAAGCAAGGAATATTGTGAGTCAAGAATGGGATATGTAGATACTAATGTAGAAATTCCTTTCAACCTTCTGCTTAATTTAAGTCACTTCCTTCTGGTTTTTGGGTTTAGTTTTATTAATATTACTAATTTTATGGTGATCTTTGATTTATTCTTTATCTTCATAGACTAATGACAAAATGAGTCCATATAGGAGGCTGCTACTTAAATGACATTTTAGAACGAGGAATCTTATATACACTTTTAAAATTAGTATTTTATGTATATTTCAACAAGAAACTAGGGGGCATGTTTATTTCTTCATTTACCTATTCATACTTGGCCATTCCAAGAAACATTTTTGAAAATAAAGTAGAAGGTTGCAAACTGGAAAGACCAAGGTTGTGACAACTTGCTAGTTCATAAAACTATTTCAAAAAATCGGGTAGAATACTTTGGTAAACTCAAATATTAATAATTTTTAAGTTTCCATATCAGACAAAATTAAGATAAGGCCTCAAAGCTAGAAAAAACTTGCTAATATGTGACTAAGCAATGAATTAAACAACATGAATTTTTCAAAAGGCCAATGTACAAAAGAAAAATGAACAAACCAAATGAAAATGCAATAACCAGAAGAGAGAGTCCAAATGGCCAAAGGCACATGAAAATGTTTAGCCTCACCAAAAATCAGGAAAATCAAAATAAGATTCAATTGCACCACATTCGGAAAACTTAAAAGTCTTATAAAAACAAATAAAAAATTAAATCTTATAATAAAAATAAAAACAAAGGTACAAGAATGTCACAAGCTGTTGTGTAAAGGTAGAACTAGGTAGTCTACAAAAATACCTGATAAAATCTGGTAAGATAAAGTAGATGTTTATATAGATTTGCAGTTCTGTTTCTAGGTTTGTATGCTGTATCACAGTACAGAGGAATGATCTTTCTAGCAACACTTTGCAACAATAATAAAAACTAGAAACAACCAAAGTGTGTACTAATAAATTTAATAATTATATTTTTGTTCATTTATACAATAGAATACTATATAATTTTAAAAGTTAATAAATTAAAGATACTTCTATCTAGAAAATACCCAGAACTATTTTAGACAAGTAAAAAAAAAATTACAAAGCCTTTCTGGGTTTCAATGTCTTTGTTTGTTTGTTTTTATTGTTTCTTCTTCTGCTGCTACTGTTTTGCTCTTTCAGCCCTAGAGATTATGCTCCCATTATTACAAGTGGTAGGGTATTATGGGTTTACACAGAAATAGAGAGAGAAATTCAGAATAATTGATTTGAGCTTTTGAGGGTAAAAAACCTAAGTGGAGAAAAAAATTCAAGGCCAAAATAAATCATTAAGATCCTAAAATGTTACTAATAAATAGAACCATTAGTTAAACTGCGAGAATGAGGAAGTCAGTCAAAGAAGGCTTTGTGGAAAAAGAAATATTATATCTAGGTCTAAAAGGATAGTGAGGAATCAGATAACATTAGATAGAGTGAAGACAAATAGGAATCTCAAGAGAGGAAAATAAGATACAGCATTAAGGTAAAAGAGGGTACAATCATACCCTGCTGCTTGATTAGCAGTAATTTTGAGTTGAGCAGGTAAACTTTATTTCTAATTCTATAATTTTAATAGTTCTAAGTCCAAAAGTGCAGCTGTACAAATATTTATTGTGTAACGTATAGATTTCCCAGAAGGCAAATGACCTGGGGAAGAACAGATTTTTACCATGTAAACAAAAATGTAAACACAATTTGATCAGAAAGACAAATCTACCTTTTAGTTTCTATTTCCATGAAACTTTGATCAGACAACACCCAATCTGCCCCTATTACAAGCCCCCGTAGCCATATTATTCATTCATGTTGTCTTAATTGCTATCCATATGTCAATTTTGGCTCCTTAGAAGTTTCTGTCATAGGTCTTTGAATAGACCAGGCAATTCTCATTAGGAGTAGCCCATGTTTATCTCAGCTATTCTAAAAAAAAAAAAAAAAAAAAAAAATTCTGAAACTGCTTTCAAAGCTTATGCTAATTTAGGCTAAGCTGCTTTTAAAATCTATGCTAATTGTCCATGTTTATTTACAAGGTTTTCCAACTATCATACTATCCATGGACTAATCAGGTCAGGAGATTTGAGAATATGAGGACATTTTGTTAGTAGAATATTACCTATCATTTCTGCTTGCTACAGAGAAATTTATCAAGATTTGTTCTTCAGCATAACAGCTGTAGATTCCCTCAGCTAGCTGTTGTAAAAAACTCATTCATTTCTCAAAAAATATTCTAAGATCTAAGAAAGCAAGAAAATACTTTGGCAATTATGTAGTTAATGTGCATAGTATCAAGAATACTTATTATTAATACAATTTTACTTGTATAGATTTTATAATATATTCATTACTCTTTCTGGGTTTTAATAATGGTTCCTTTTATCCAAAGCAAAACATTTTGATACATATAATCTTACAAGTTGTGAGGGAGTTTTTGACAAAATTTTAACAACAAATTTCCAGATTCAGACCAAGAAAAAAAAAAAATCTGTTATATACAATACAGATATTCTCATTTTTTGCTTGATCTTCTCTACTTCCAACTATATTCTACTCAAAGATGACAGAGATGAAGAATCATTCAGGATGAGACTGGTGTGAGACAAGACTTTGGAGGCACTTTGTGTGAATAACTAGGGCATGTTTAACATTACACTTCCTTGTCTGAGAAAATAATTTTCTGCTGATAATTTACTGGTGCTTTGGGCAGTCTGCATACAAAAATCTTTGATTTCTCTTAATTAAAAGAGAAATCTGACTCCCAAATAATAGGATCTTTTTACTTGAGTATCAAAAGACAGACATCTCTTGCTTTTATATGTCTCTGATTATTATATAGTAAACAATTATATTTGTAACCACAGTATTATTACTTATTCTAAGCTATGCACAGTACAGATAGTCCCCTACTCCTGTTACGTCAGAAAATGAATACAAGTTTACTATAAAACTTTTAGTGATAAATTAGGAGGATCAAGTTAATGTCCTTAACTGTTAATGCCTTTAGAAGAATCTTCCCGCACTCACATATGACAGACACTACCGCTTGCAAGGTCTCCTGCACAAAACCTCATCTACATTGTGGAGGTAATAAAAGGGGAGGCCTTCTGGATAGTGGTTACATTATGATGTCTCTGATTCTGTGACTGGATTGGTGCTTTATTAAAAAGATTGAGAGTTACAAGGTTAGGTCTGTTTTTACCCATCTGCCTTTGGTTCTGAGGCTAAGCAGAGACTAAGGTCCACACCAGGAACCAAACCTACTGCATCTTTGTCTTGGACTTTCTAGCCTCAAGAAGTATAAAAGGTACATTTCTATTCTTTATAAGTTATCTCATTTTAGGTGTTTTGTTATGTAGCACAAAGGGTCTGAGATGTGCAATGGTTATTAATTTTCCAAGCCCAGAAATGAATGAACAAATTAGGATCTTTAGTATGTAGAGGTAAATAAAATTTATAGAACACTATTATTTTAGACTGATGTCCTTTCCTAGACCCCAGGAGATCAACCAAAAATGAAGTCAGGCATATTAAGTGCCACATAATCACAATGAAACTATGAAAGCAAGTAAAACCCAATCAGATCAAGTTTTTCCTGAAAAGGAAAATTCCAACTGACGCTGTCAATTTCAGCTGGCGTGAAAAGGAACTCTCTTCCATACTAAAGCTTATGAGAAACGTAATGTGACTGAATTACTCTATTTCCTTTTTCTCACCAGACAAAAATCTTCTGCTCTACAATGTCCAAAAAAGCATTTAGTTTATGAGATAGTGAATGATTCTAGAACCACTAATAAAAGTCAAATAGATCTTCATACTACATTTACTGAATTTCATTTTATGACAGTGCTGTAAACAAGAAAATCGTTGCACACAAAGCTACTAATTATTCTTTTAAAAACAGAAATCCCATATTTTGATATGGCTATTTTACCTCAGTTGTCTTTGGGTAAAAACATAAACATGGAGGTAAACATTCTGACTAAATTATTACAAAGACTTATACTTGTGTTTATGTGAAGCTTAAAGTTCTCCATGAAATGTACTCCCAAATTAATACTGCTCCAGTAAGTAAGTGATCCACTTAATATATCATATGTCAAATAGTTGATTCTCAAAAAATCAGTGTGGCAAAAAAGTTAACTGTGATGTTATAATACTAATTATTTCTCTCTCTCTCCCTCTCTCTATGGTACCAGGGATCAAACTCTCTCTCTGCAGTAGCAGGGATCAAACTTAGGCCCTTATATTTCTAAGGTAGGCACAGTGCCACCTTAGCTAAATCCCCAGCTCTTTAACTATCAATTTCAATATGTGTAGTAGCATGTAAACGTACATACAGCTATAGAACTTCAGCTTATAATACGCAGTGTACTTTCAGAGTAGTCCTATGAGAAGGATACAAATTTATTCTAATAATGTTAATATTTTAAACTATTTTAAAACTGCCTATCCCTTCAAAAATTGCCTTCAGAGTTGTCAAGATATATCCTTAATAGTGGTAAAAGGTAGAATTTAAGCTTTGCAACTCTGCAGAAATCATTCTGCCAAGCAGAGCAACCAAGTGCTCAATATATGTTACATTTATTTTCATTATTTAAACATACACCACCAGGAATAGCAGTACACACCTGTAACACCAAATACTAGGAAGGGGGAAGCAGGAGAATATCAAATTTTAGCAGAGCTTGACAAGTATGCAGCCTTTGTCTCAAGCAAGACATTTAAAAAGAGATAAAGATGTAGCTCAGGGACCAAGGATTTATTTCAATGGCACCCCACTTGTCTGACAAGCAGGAGGTTCTGAGTTCAAGCTCCAAAACAAAAAGGAAAAGGAAAAAAAAAAGATACAACTCAGCACTACATCTGATTTAATTCTCAGCATAACAAATAAGTTTTACAGACGTTAACACAGTAAAGTTTTATGTTACCTGTACGTTGACTCAAAGTTCTAAAGGACTCCAAATAATTACAAATAGCAATAGCATTCCTGGAGTGAGTTTTTAGCATCCTGTGATGACTACTCAGGATAATTATCACCTTCAACACTTCAAAACATAAATAATAGCACGTTTAAGGGAGGAAGGAGTTTTCCCTTGTCTGGTTACACTACAGTGACACATACCAGGTTCCTTCCCTACATTTCAAGGTACATTATTTTCTAGTAATTACTTCATTAATTCTCCAAATAATCTTATGACAGAAAAGATAAATTATCATGTCTGTTTCAGACGACTGAGTGCAAATGGTACAAAGGAAATAACTCCATCTATTCCACTAGACAATGACTATGTCTAGGAACATTGTTCTCTAAAACGTGTGCTACAGGGCCAAGGATTTAGCTCAGTGGTTCTGGCACCTTCCTTGCAAGTGCAAGAGCCGGGGTTCAATCCCCAGTAACCACATACAACAATGCCGGGCATGGTGACTCATGTCCACCAGCAATCAGAACCACACACCACAGTGCCGAGTGTGGTGGCTCACACCTGTAATCCCAGCAATGGGGAAACAGAGGCAGGATTGCTAAACTCAAGGCCAGGATGAACTACAAAAGTAAGACCATGTCTCAGAATAAATAAATAAAATGTGTGCTATTGTTAGTTAAATTTAAGTAAAATATTTTAGCTTTATGCTTCTTGATAAAAAGGCATTAGATAAGTGCAAGTTGTTATTCGGGTAGATGTGTCATAATATATTACAGAAGTCTATTTAAATGATTAATTACTTGCCCATGAGCCAGGAAAACTTCTTCCCCAATGTTTGAGCACTACTTACTGAGGAGGCTGGGGTCTGTCCTCAGATTCACTAACAAATGTCCAGTTAACTGTATTTTATAAGCCAAAACAATTTTAACGCTCTTTTTTAAATTTTAAAAGAAAAATCATACGCAAAAAGCAGTGAAAAGGAAATCATGGTTATAAAAGCACCATTGGCAAAACTATTAAGGCAAACACTAGGAAAATTGGCAAATTGGTTCATTACTCTGGAGAAATAAGAAAGTATAATATGGTACAAATACAACTGCTGTACCAGTTAATAATGTTCATCAACGTAATTAAAATGACGGTCCTACTAAATGTTCAGTTCTTTATGAGAAAAGTAAACTTGCTGCTCAATACTCAGGGCTATATAGCAGCTCAACTCCACAATCCTAACTATTAATACACAGTCTTCGCTATGATCATCATCAAATATGTTTTGGTTGCCCGTAACACTACACAAAAGAAATGAAAAATTTAAGACAAAAAAACTTAGGAATTTTACCCTTTCATCTGATACTGTAATAACTGAAATAATTACGATCTCTTAAGTGTCCCTTTAGAGATACTATTGCAGGAGCCCGAAAAGATTCAGTTCTATTTTTAAGGAACGATTTTAATAATTAATACCTAAAGTGAAATAAAATGAGTACCTGCCTGGCACCCTTTGAGCAATAAATTTTGTCTGCAGATCGGAACTGAAGCAGAACAGCGAGGACGATTCTCAGTCACACAAGTTCTAATCCCTACTTCCTCAAGGACTGATGCTCCTTTTGATACAATCACACGTTTTTCTTCGTGGATGCCCCGGCAGTCCTGGCAATAAACCGAGTAATAAGTAACCTGCCCATATAACGCTCCTTTGAAGTTAACTAATGAGTGGTCCCATGGGTCCATTTAAATCTATTAGCAGCTGCAGAATTACTGATTGTTTGGAAAAGAGCAGGGCCACAGCTACACGTCAGAGCTCATTACCGCGCTAATAATAACTTCCCCAGGACCCTTGCCCCACCTCCGTCCCGGCGCCGCTCAGCCTCGCTCCCGACCTCTGCCTCGCGGAGAGCCCGTGCGCGTCCGACCCAACAGGGCAGCCAAAGCGGCTCCGCTGCAGCGCCCGAACCGAGCAGACAAAAGCGTGGGAGGGCGCCGAGGGGCCGCCCCGCCCGGCCCGGCCGGGCTGCCAGCCCGCACCACGCCCCCGCGGCGGGTCCCGGAGGCCGCCGACCCAGACGCCCGGCCCCCGGGGCCGCCTCGAGCCCCGAAACGAAGCCGCCGCCAGTCACCGGAGGCCCGGAGGCGCCGGCCCGGCCCAGCCCGCCCCGCGGCCGCCCTCGCCGGGCCGGCGCCAAGCCTGGGCCTCCGCGGCCGGGCTAGGCCGGGCTGGATCCCCCGGGAGGCGGCGCCCTGCGGCCCGCGCGCCCTCCGCCACCACATACCTGCGTGGGCGTCGGGGCCCGGCAACCTTGTAGCAGGCTGTGGACTCGCGGCGGCGGCGGCGGCGGCCTCGCGCAGGGTGCAGGTTTCGGGACGGGAAGCGACAGGAGCCAAACCCCGCGGAAAGCGCTCGGAACGCGCGGCGCCGCGACCCCGCGAGCCGGGACTCGGGCTCTCTGCGCCGCGCTCTCCCCGCCGCCTCCGCGAGGTCCCGCCGGCCGCGCCCGGGCGACGCCGCCCCGGCCCGGAGGCCTGACCCGCGTGGACCGCGAGCGGCGCCCGGCGGAACTGTGGAAAGTTTCTTCCCTCAGTCCCCGTACCCGAGCAGCGGAAGTCCGCGCAGTCCCCGCGCCCTCTCCTGGCCCCAGGGAGGTCCGCGCCGAGCCCACCTGCGGCCCTCTCCCCGCTGAAGTCTACAGCGTCGCAGCCACCTCTCCGAGCAGACTTCCAAAGGTGTCGCCACCGCCTGGGTTTAGTTTCCCTCTGACAGTGTGGTATTGGTAGCTTACCTTCTGCCTAAGGTTCCACCAGGTACAACCGGAATTCACACTAAAGATACCTTACTGTACTCTTGGCAGATTAGATTGGGAGGGAAATTGGTGGCTTGAGGTACATCAAAAGAGCTCATGGGGGGCTGGGTTTGGTAGAGGGTCATAAAACTAGATTTAGACCAATGAAAATAGATGATGAAGACTATAGATAAGATCTGGAACGTGAAGAACAACGTATTAGTGATCAAGACTATAGATAAGATCTGTAACAGGAAGAACATCATAATTTGCTTGTGCAACAGCAAAGAAGATAGATAGACGCCCCAAAGGATTTCGCTGCTATATACAGAAATTTTCATTTGCCTGGAGTATCTGGAGTCTTGTCTCAAGACTAGGGCTGTAGGCGATGATGCCCCATCCAAAAAAAGCGATGAAAAGAACAAGATCAGACAATAGAGAACAGGACAACGTTGAACAAGGACATCTCAAGGGAAACTGCAGACCAGTATAATTTAAGAATATCAATGTAAAAGCCCTCAACAAAATATTAGCAATCCAAATATAGCAACAATAGAAAGAAAACACAACATAAGTGGTTTATCTCATGAATGGAATGTTTGTGTAACAACGTGATGACCCATTTTAATAAAAGGAAAATGGTCAGCAAACGACTGTAAAGCATTTGACAGAATCCAGCACCCTTTTATGAAAGAAGAATGCCCACCCTAGAAACAAGGAAATAATCTAGGAGGAATAGAAGATAGCTTCCTCAAACTAATAAAGGGCAATAACAAAAAACACCATAGTTAACATACGTATGTTTGAAAAGACTGACCATTTTTCAAAAAAAAAGTCAGTTCTTGTGACTTGTAGTCCAACATTCTATTGTGGGTGCTAAACAATTAGGCGAAGAAAAATCTAATAAGTAACAATAATGCACATACCAAAAGAACTATTATTTTTAAAAACTGGAAATGGGTCTCTGGAGGAAAAAAAGCACACGAACTGTCAGGTCAGTAGATTAAACTTATCCAGAGCAAAACGTATATTTCTTCAATTTCAAATAATGGGTCAGAGAGACTTGAATAGCATAACTTTAAGGAGGAAAGATAATACAATCATTTATGAAGAGTCAGGAATCACAGTGGCATTAATGTAAACAAAAAAATTCTCAAGGAAAATTATTTCAAACTTTGATAATGTACGGAGGTTTACAAAGATTTTCAAATATGGAAAGTTTTAAATATTGTTTTTATATATCACTTCTTGAAAACTCAGAATGTGTTGAAGATGTGTTCTATCACAAAAGGACTGGAGGAAGTATGATACAGAGAGTGGTGAAGGTTACAAATAAAACAGTTGTTTGGCAAAATGTCTTCCACAAAATGTCTACATCTTAGTCTCCAAATGGACTTCCCTGAAATTATTATGGTTAAGTACCCAAATAAGGAGATTATTTTGGATTACATAGGTAAACTCTGTTTAAATACATGAGCCTTTATGAGCAGAAAACATTCTCCATGGACTGAGAAAGATGAGACAGTGAGAGAGAGCAGCGACGTCAGAGAGATTTAAAGCCTGAAAAGGATTTTACTTCCTCTGGTGTGCTCCACAAAGAAAACAAGAGACAATGGGGCACCTTCTAAAGGAAGAAAACTGGTCACCTGGCTGAATGAGCAGTACTCTCCACTTTAAGAAATGAATTTTAAGGGCACCAAATTTATTACAAACAGGCTTAAAGAAAGAAAGAAAGTTTTGATGTTTTCTGATTAAGGAATTGATGTCATTTAACCTCTTTTCCTGTAAAGCTTCAGAAAAAGGGTAAAAAAAAATTTCGAGGTGAAATTGAATTTTGAACAAAACATGAATGTATTTTTAGAGTACAACTGCTTACCTAAAAAGTGTTTGATTGTTAGAAGTAAAAGTTAATTAGATATTTTTCTCGCAACTCTAAAAAAATGTACCCTCTGAGCAATGGTTTTCAACCTTAGAAACACATTGAGATCACATAGGCAGCTTATGAAAATTCCAACACACTCATGCATTTCTGAAGACCTCACTGAAGTTCAATGAATAGTCAAATTTGAGACACATATCCCTGCAGTAAATTTCCACTAGTCTAGTAAATAAGCCCTTCTTTCAGGTTACAACCTGAGGAAAGAGTTTATTTTCAGTATGTGTTTTAATAAATAATACCTTAATAAAGTCACAAGTGACTCTGGTACTCAGTATTTCAGGGAAGATATTTCACTTTTTCATGAAAAGAGAAGAGAAAAACTCAACTTTGTCACTAAAAGATGCAAAACAAGTACAGATATGTTTTAATTACTAGATTATTGGCATAGAAGTGGTTTGTGACCTTGTTTCTCATTTCCACAGATGTAAAGAGTAGCTGA
This sequence comes from Petromus typicus, assembly GCA_004026965.1. Taxonomy (NCBI): domain Eukaryota; kingdom Metazoa; phylum Chordata; class Mammalia; order Rodentia; family Petromuridae; genus Petromus; species Petromus typicus. Next base: position 34,002 of record PVIR01008543.1, read on the forward strand.
GTGCTTAGTTATCCCAAAACATTTATGTCATAATGTTTGTACAGTCATTTGTCAATATCTGTGAGAGACTGGCTCCAGGACTGTCAGAGATACCAAAATCTGTGAATATTCAGTTCTCTTATCTAAAATAGAGTAGCATTTGTATATATGCTCCTATACACTTTAAATCATCTTTGATTACATATATCTAATCCAATGTAAATAGTACTTATAGAATATTGTTTAGGGAATAATTACAAGAAATGAAGCCCTTACTATTCAGTACAAACACATTTTTTTCCTGCAAATATTTTCTGGTAAAATTGCATCAGAATTTCTTGGCATGGGACCTCAATTGGTCAAAATTGTAGATGCAGAATTCATGCCTAGAGAGGACCAAATGTATTGCCTGATGATTGAGTTTTATAACCTTGGGCTCCCATTGTAATATCCAGCCAAGATTGAATTAAATAATACAAAAATTAAAACTTTTTCCTACAAACTCTACATCGTGTGCCAAAATTAATGCTATTTTGGAGACTCAAAAGGACATTTAAGGGATTTAGGGACAATAAACAGTTCAATACAAGAATTGATTTAGTGTAACTGATGGGGAAAATATAATTTTTCTTTTACTAAATATGTAGCTTGGACAGATTTCTGTAACAAAAAAAGATTAACAGGAGAAAACCAAGTTCATTAACAAGAGTGATGTACATCACACAGGAGAAAAAAACAATTCCAGGCAGCAGTTTAAGACTCTACCTTAAATAGTTTGAGCAAACACAGGAAGTGACAAGTCCAAAGAAAAATTGACCCCAGGGTTTAAAGGTGGGCAAAGTATGAGAAGCTGAATTTATGGGAAGAAAGTCTGCAGGCTGCCAGATTCCTCTGTGCTGCTGTCTCCAAGGTGAGAGGCCAGGCATTGTTTCAGGGGAGGAAGGGGAGAGGTGGGAAGAGAGGCTTTTTGTCCTTGTGAATCTCTATCCCATTTTAGGGAAACAGAAGGCAGAGGGCTTATGTGAGTTTTGATTGTCCTTAGCTCAACAATGTTTTATATTTGGGGGAGACTCATTTTGGTTTCTTTAGTATTATGTGCACAGAATTGACATTTGCAATTGTGAGATCACAAAGGCAGTATTAGAGCTCTTTAGAAAAATTCTAGGTTTAAATGACACAGCAGAAGAAAAGTTTAAAAAAAAAAAAAGTTCCTGATAGGTGGATTGGAAAGCAAAGACTTTCTATGAGCATCTGAGGAACAAGTAGATAGTGTCTAATGCATTTGTGAGATAAAGGTGGATGAGAAAAGCTACTGGAGGTGCCACAGAGAAGCACAGAATAGCACAGATAAAGGTCTCTGAAGCCCTGGTGGCCTGGTTCGAGTCCCAACTCTACTACTCATAAGTGGGTGTAACCTTAGCACAAATTTCTTAATCAGTTTATGCCTAATTTCTTCATACACAAATACTAGTAGCATTATAGTAACACTCTAGTTACTATAGTAACATTCTACTTAGAATGAAGGGTTTTTTTTTAATTTGTTTGGGTTGGTTGGTTTTGTTTTTTTTTTTAGACAGTCTTGTTTTGTAGTTCAGGCTGGCCCAGAGCTTAGCCTTGAAATCACAGCAATCCTCCTACCTCTGCCTTCCGAGTGCTGGGATTACAGGTGTGAGCTACCATGCTCAATACTGTGTATGTGATACTGATAGCTGATGAGCATGAGTCTGCACATCCAGCATTATTGTATGTGGATACTGGGGATCGAACCCGGGCCCTTGTGCTTGCTAGACAGGCACCGGTACCATTGAGCTAAATCCCTGGCCCCATCAAGTGTGAGGTTTTAATATTATCCAGCTGAAGTATTTAAAAATGATGTAGACAATAGTAAACATTCAACATCAGCTGTTATTGTTGATACTGAGGACAACGTTCAAAAAACAATTTCTGAAGAAATTGCATTAATTAAGGTTCATTTCAGTGAAAAGAAATGTAATTCAAGCTGGTACAAGGAAAATGTTCATTCATTGAATAGTAAAGAAATAAGTCTATAATAGTTTCAAGAATGTTTAGATTGAAGTAGTTGAACGATGCTTTAACACCACATTTTCATCTTTTGGCCGTATTTGTTTCTGAATGTTGGCTTCTTTTCAGGTAAAGTCAGTCTATGTGGTGGCTAGAATTGCCTCTTGTAGCTGCAAGCTTAAATTAAACCAGTGGAGCAACCCAAACGCAAACTAAACATGCCTTTCTCAGCAGTACTAGCAAACTTCTGGACCTGAGTCTCCAGCTTGGAGACTGTGCACACATATGATTCACACTGAGTTCCAGATTACTAAATCAAGCCTTGCGACAGGCATGAAAGTGTCATCATGGAAGTATAGCTAGAAGGCGCTCAATCCCTGGAGTCCACACTGGGCAACTAAGACCAGAAAGATACTAAGTAATACCTGTTATAACAGTTCAGTTGTGGTAGCTTAAAAGTTAGCAGCTAGGGAAGCTAAAGATAAAAGCAAATAGCTCATATACACATTAAGAGAAAATTTAAGGTGCTTATTAGACATAGAAATATAAATGAAAAGTGAAGGTTTGGATAAGAGTGCAGAGAGAACCTTTCCTCCCAGGAAAATGGTCATATGGAGAAGTGTGCTAACTTAGTTGACCAGCTCCTCCATAACCTCGAGGTTGGAGAAACAGAAATGTAAAACAACTGATTTCCAGCTAAGTAACTCTTTTTGAAAACTTTACAGGGCCTCCTGACCTCTGCTTATCTATGTAAAGGCAAAACAAAGAAAGCTGATCAGAAAGTCCACTTTGTCAATTCCCTCTTGGTGAGTATCCAGCAAGTTTCTTTTTTTCTTTTTAACAAACACTTTCTGTACTTCCTCTTTGTGCACGATTTCCCTCTTAGATTTTGTGAAACAAAGTGCTCAGATTTATATACAACTAACTTTTCATCACATGACTGTAAGAAAATTACAGAAAATTCTACCTGCAGTAGAAAATTCATGAAAGGAATACACAGTTCATGAAGAGGGTCGGCAGGGCTCCTGGAAATGTGTTAGGTAACAGGAATGGAAGTTAGAGAGAAACCTTGGGAAAGTTTAGTTTATTTTTTTTCTCTTTCCTCAGTACTTTCAGAATAACTGGATCTATTCCAAAATGTACTAAAGTCACATAACATTTGAAAAAAAGTGGGAAATTCTGACACTATGTTTGCAATTAACCAATATGTGCTAATCTTTTATTGCCCTGATAAGAAATAGAAAGAACTCTAGTGACACCAAACCTGAAGTTATTAATTAGTAGTATATTATTATTTCATACAACTTATAATTATATGTGACTTAATTATATATAATAAGTATGACATTTTATAATAATTAGTATTAGTAAAATTAAAGCTAGAGTATATTTTCCATAAATTATTATTCACAATCCTTAAGATACATAATAAATCTTCTTTCAAAAAAAGAAAAATATGTCATTATGAAAAAAACTGAAATAAGACCTGAATTCACTTAGTGCACTCTCTATAGGTAGGTAGGTAAGTAGAGAGATAGATAAACAGATCTTTGAGACAGGCTCTCACTATATGTATAGTTCAGACAAGCTTTGACATTCGTGAATTTACCACCATATGGTATGGTAAAATCCTGTAATAATTTTAACTCTTAAGTTTTTTCCATTCTAAAAATGGTTTGTCATTAAATTGTATGTTTTAATTAGTTGCTGCTAATTATGAAATAAGAACATTATTTGAACTTTTTTAGGAATAAAATCACTTAAATTCTTTTTTTTTTTTTTTTTTTTTTTTTTTTTTTTTTTTTTGAGATAGGTTTTCACTTTGTAGTTCAGACTGGCCCTGAGCTCGCTATGTAGCCCAGAGTCGGGTGGAACTCAGCAGTCCTCCTCTCTCTGCCCCTGAGTACTGGGAGTACAGGCTTTTCAAAAACCAACAAGAAACTGCTCCCTCTCTCCATACAGTTATCTGTGCTAATAATTCAAAATGAGTTAGGGTAGTCTATTCATTTATTTAATGTTGATGACAATGCTCATTTCAAAGAGGTCACATATCCCTTCTATCTTCTACTGCTTTTATTGATTCCATTTCAAATGTTTGTTGTTTCTTTTGTTATTTATCAAATAAGTAAGAAAGAAAGAGGGTAGAGAAAAACATAATTTACGTTTATATATGCTGTTTTCTCAAAGTAAACCAAGCAAATATAATTTCTTAATATCATGATATTGTTATGATATTAATATGATTAATATTATAATATTTCTATCTCTAGTTCATTTTCTTGATGCAACAAAGTCTCATTCCTTCTTATGACCTATTGCAATTTTTCAGTGTTGGACATCAAAAAAATGAACTTTGCAAATTTATCAAAATAGAACATTTACACTGATTATTTCACATAGCTCTCTCTCCATACACATCTCACTATATGTATAGTTCAGACCAGCCTTGAGCTCACTAAATAGCTCAGGCTGGCCTTAAACTCGCACTCCTTTAGCTTCAATCTCCTGAGTACTAGCATTAGAGCCATATGTCATCATGCCAGGGTCATATCCTTTAATATTATATGTGTCACCTCTGTTCCTTTATTGAAGGGATCAAAATTTTCAGTCCAGTGGTTTCATTTGCTGTCTGTATGATGATCTCAGTAAGAAAGCCTTTACTTCTCTGAGGCTTATTCTGAAAAGTATAACAAAATGTTAGATATATTGCATCCATGAAATAAGGCATGTATCTATATAACAGCTGTATCCTTTTTTGGAATATGTATGATGGATCAGCATGAAAAGCACTTTAGCGGAAGACACCTGTGGATTCTTTCACTAAATACTTGTGCTACATTGGAACAAATCACTTACCTACCTAAACTTGTTTCCTTAGCTATAATATAACAGTTATAGAATTTTAGCCATATAAATCACCTTAGAAAGTAGAAATATACAGAAGTTTGCCTTATCTGGTCAGAATGTATGATCCAATGATGGTATTTAGCTTCAGCTTCTTTGGGGGAAGAATCAAAAGCTGACTAGTGCGTCATTTCTGATCATGTGGAAACATCTTTTTTTTCTTACAAATTAATCATATTACTATTTTTATACTATTAAAGCTGTGAGACCCAACTTGACATACAAATAGCCATTTTGTTAAAAGCCTCCACCTTGTACCTTTAACCCAGAACTTGTTTCCTTGAGAACTGTCCACCCAACCGATGCGTGCAGCCACAGATTATATATTTTTATAACGTTCTATTTTATGGTAACCAGTGGTCTAACCGTTGCTATTGACTCTCTAATTACTTGCTTCTGCACTTTAACAATAGAATGACCTAATTGCTCCTGCATAGAAACCACTTGGTAACAGGTGAGGGCTAATAGATTTTCTCTGTAAATACTGTGCCCCAGTTTACTCATTTGCCTTCTTTCACATGGAAGGATGGCTCTCAGCTGAGTAATAAACTCTAGGTTGGACTGAAAGGTCATATCATGTCCTGAGAGATTGTCTCGGTGGGAGTTGGTCCCAACAAAGCCAGGGTATAAGGAAAACAATTTGCCACACAATAAATGGAATACAGGGCTAGGAATTTAGCTCAGTGATTCTGGCATTTGCCTGGCAAACACAAGGTCCCAAGTTTAATTCTCAGCACCACATATCATAATGTCAGGTATAATGGCTCATGCCTATAATCCACAGGAGGATTGCTGTGAGTTCAAGGGTAGCCTGGGCTACATAGGGAGCTCAGGGCCAGCCTTAACTACAAAATGAGACTGTCTCAAAAAAAGAAATGTAATTCCATTCAAAACACTCTCCTGGTGGTAAAAGAAACAATAGAGTAAAAGTATAACATTAAATCCGAATCACCTTGTTTAATCAAGGACCACATCAAGCCTCAGGTGTTTGAAATCATCAGTGAAACTGTGTCCATCCCCAAAACAAAGAGGGGTGAGACATGTGGAAACATGAAAACAGGAGAAACCCAGAAACAGCAAGTACAAAGACCCCTGGTTGCAGACATTCTGGCAATGCAAGTACAGAACTTTCATCTCAAAGGACCATTACATTCCCTTCCTCATAATGATCTTACTATGCTTACAGTAGCTCCTCATCAGCTCAAATCCAATTCTGATTTAATAAGGATTGAAAGCTAAACTCAGGATTTTCACTTATCCGTCCTAATATTTCTCTTTTTGCCATTAAACAAGTATGTACTAGATGTCTATTACAATATTTTCATATATACTGCCTGGATATCCATTCCAAGCCTCAGGATCACATTCTTATGGGGACTCTGACTATGGGATACGACAATTGCCAACTCAGAATTCAGACTTCTCTGAAGTTCTGCCACTAGTACAACTCCTGAGTGAGTTTCACTTTCAACAGATACTCTCCAGAAAGCATCAGGAAATAAGGAAATTGGTTATCAAGAGGTCCCTTGATCCTCTTGGCTTTAAACTATTGGTTGATAGATATGAGCTTATCATTTCTTTTAAATAAACTATTGTGCTTGGCAAGAGCTGCTCAATTTCACATCTATTTCACCACATTACCACTGGCACCACTCAATAGTTTTCTATTTACCTCTATTTTATCCCAGTCATCACAGTGAAAAAAATAACTTCTTAACAATGATTTCATTTTAACATGCCAGGAACTATTATGTTCTGCTTATCGGGGATAACATCTTTATTGTCATCTAGTTCCGGAACAACCTATGGTGAATGACCCAACTCCAGAGATACATCATTAGCATTTGCATCCTAAAACCTCTTTATAGCCTCATAAAATGCCAAAACGTAAATGTGCAGGTCCTACTTCATTTTCCTGGAAGCAGAGCCTGAGACAGGGGCTCTTATTTAAATGGTTTCTGGTGAGAGTTTTGGGGAGCGAGGAAAAGAAACAGGATAAGGCTAGGAGAACTAGGCTATTCAAGCATATGATTTCTTCTAGTGACTCAGTTTAGTTTGATCTCATAGGGAAGTTCTGAAGCTTAAATTGTACCTCAGAATTGCTTTCACCTTGAGATAAGGGTCTAATTTTACAGACCACGTGGTGATCAGTCATTGATCAATGTCTGCCCTGCCCTAGTGTGAGGAGATGGAGTGATGGGGTAATGGGTGTGAGCTTAGACTTCCGTATAGGCAGCACTGTTTTAGCTGTGTGGCTTCCTTTTATAAAAAGGGGTAGTTGTTACTTCCTTCAACTTACATTGAAAACTGAACACTTATCAGCCAGATGATCTGGGTGGGCACCAATGGCATTGATTACAAACAAGATCTTAGAGATATTAAATTTGGTGACTTTTATACTTCTTTTCCAATTTGTATCACATGCCTCTTGGAGAAGCCATTTAAAGTTGTGAGTCCTCTCTACAGAGTGAGACATCCACAGATTTTTTTCCATTGTTGGTTGTTGTCTATGTGAGGTTTTCCCAACCGGAGAGGGTGAGGCGCAGAGTCAAGCACAGACCCTGGGGAATGTTTCTGGAACTTCCGATTTATTCAGGCTTAGGCATCACATATATAGCAAAAGGTCACAGGGCAGGATGAAGGCTAGGAGGAAAGTAGGGTCTATAAGATTGACCTAGGGTTTTGCCCAATAAGAGAACTTTATGAGTGGGTGGTCTATATGGCATTGGTTATGGGGGATGGTAAGGCGATGGGTGAGAGACAAAGAAGGGTGGGGCTACCAAGATGGCCGCTGACAAGGTTCAACGTGTGGGAGCGGTTGTGCTCGAGCCCCTAAGGGTCTCCGAATCTGCAGGGAGATGGAGTCTCAACCTTTAGGCTCAGGAGACAGGCACATGATTCACTTGCCCTAGCCAGACTTGAAGCTCTCCCTTATTCTATATAAGTAAATGACAGGCAAATTAAGGCCCAAAGAATTTATATGACTTGTCCAAAATTTATACTTTATGTTAGAATAGAATAAAATATATAACCAAAGTTTTAAATATCAAATTTTTAATGAAAAAGTTATATGTTATACATACTTAAGATATGGAAGCAATAAGGTTCCCAGTTACATAAATTTACAAATGTGCTAGAGCCGGAGCCACACAATTTTCAAAATCCTTTTTGTGTTTAGTTATTGCTGCTTCCAATTTGAAAACAAATAAAAATCTACTTAGAAGTGAGTCAAAATAATGGGATCAGGGGAATGGATAAATATTAAAATCTGAACAGCTTTGAGTAATGCCTTATTTTTACCAAAAGCACAAACTATTAGGTTTATTACCTTTGCCAAAAGCACAAACTTAAAGATTATTTCCATTTTTATGAGTTAGGAGTCTCTAAACTGTACATTAGAATTCACAAGTTCATAGTACTTTGAAGAATGCCTGAAAGCGCTGTATTGCTTGTCTTTTCCATAGTGATGTTTTCTGTACTGCTATAATGTAGGTACTGATATAAAACAAGGAGACTTTGGCTTTTAAAAGTATTTTAGGTAGCTATTTTATATTAGAATATTTTGATAATAAAAAGATGTTGACTAGTATTTTTAAATAGCATTTGGATGTTAACTTTATACTTTGCAAGTCATTAGAGAAAGAAGACCATATAGTATAATCTTTAAATATGATTAATATTTCTGACAAATTGAGACTTTGGGGATTGTGTATTTGAGTGTGAGTGTGTGTGTGTGTGTGTGTGTGTGTGTGTGTTACAGAAGATTTCACCCAAGGCCTTCTTGCTGAACTATATCCTCCTCTATTTTTAATTTTTTTAAATTTAATTTTGAGACAGTTTTGCTAAGTTACTAAACTGCCAGGGCTAGACTCCAACCTGGGAGCCTCTTGCTGCAGCATTCCCAGTGTGCTGGGATTGCAAACATGCGTTGCCATGTCCAGCTTTCCTGTGGGACCTTAATGCTGATATTGGCTTCCAAATAACTATATATCTAACAGCTAGTATAGCTATAAGTATGGTGATCTTAGTACTGGCTTCAGAATGGTAATTTGAGATCCAGGAAAATAACTCTAGTTCTGGCATAAAAAGCTTTAATTATCTGAGTACAATATGTATACATACTAGTATATTTCCATGCATACTATATATACAATTTTAAAATTTTTCTGTAGTCTTACATTAGCCTTCCTTTAGGCCCTTTGCTATTGAAAATTCTCAAATTTATCGTATGAAAGAGTGTTTACTGTCCCCAGTGTCTTATGAAAAGGGCCTCAAACAAAAGCCTGTCCTGCTGGTGGTCACTGTCAGAAATACAACCAACCCGTTACTTCATTTTGTAACCAGTACTTACAAATGCGCTCATGTTGTCTCTTAATAGGTACTATACTTCTTCCTAATGGACAGACAAGACACAATACTAGAAAGCAAAGGTTATTTTCATTTTTGGAGGAAGTCCTGATCTGTACCTTAACATAATCTGCTGCTGAGATTTCCGTGGGAGATACCCATGAGATCTCCTGGCATATGGGAGACTTTCTCCGGAAGGAAGTGCTCTTATGCTTGTTTCTATTTTTTCTTTCTCTTTTGTCAATAAAGTTAGGCATCTTCTAAATGTGCCCATTTCTTTGGAACTGTCATACCTCCATCCCATTATGGTGACCCTTTGTACATAAAATCTAAGCCATACTACATGAATATTTTTTAAAAATGTATCTTACTTGTGTATTATTTGCAGTGCATGCAGTTTACACTTTTCTTGGGAAGTTGGTACATGTACATAATATAGTTTTTTTGTTTCTTAAATCATTTCCCCTCCTTCTCCCTCCCTTCTACTCTAGTTCCCCTCTCCTCCTCTTCATTATGTTGGTATTGTAAATCTTAGTTCATATTTATGGCATATAATGTCCACATCATTGGAAAATTTTTAGACAGTTATTAGAACCTTGTGTCTGGCATATCTTCACTGTACCTGTTTCTCCATCTCTGACCTCCAGTCTCCTGGATTTCTTCTCATCTGAAAGAGATCCATCCCCTTTTCTCTTCTATCCTCCCTTTATGTTTTTCTTAGTTTGTTCTTTGCCTTATTAAGATGAGAGATACCATACAGTATTTAAATATGTGTATCTGATTTATTTGATTTAAAATTACATTTTCTAGTTACATCGATTATCCTACAAATGTCTCAAATTTCTTTAGAAATTCCTATATACAGGTACCACATTTTATTTACCCAATAGCCTGATAATGGGTGTACAAGCTGTTTCAAGGATATTTCTACTAGCAATTGTTATGTTTTGATTTCATGATGGTGGCCATTCTTTCTTTTGTAAGAGAGAATCAAATTGTTATGTCGTTTTAATGCATCTTCCTAATGGCCAGAGGTGCCAAACATTTTTTTCATATATTTGTTAGCTATTTTTAATTGTTCCTCTGAAATGTCTGTTCATTTAACTTGGCCATTTCTTTTATTTCAGGTGGTTTAAATTTTTTTTTCATATATTCTACATGTCATTCCTGTCTGGGGAGTAGCAAGCAAAAACATTTTCTCATTGTGTCAGTTGTCTCTTCACTCTACTAATTGATTCTTTTGCCATACAGAATCTTTTTAGTCTGATATGATCCCATTTATTGATTCTTGCTAATATTTCTGGTGTTATTGAGGTTCCGTTTAGAAAATCCTTTCTTAAACCTTTGTCTATAAGTGTTTTAGCTATTTTATCTTCCCGTAGATTCAATGATTCTGATTCAATGTTTAGATCTTTTACTCATTTTCTTTCCATTTACACCACGAAAAATGTGGATCTAGTCTCAATCTTCTGTGATCAGATAACCAGTTTTTCTAGTACCCCTTATTGAACGTGCTTTTTCTCCAGCAAATCCATTTGGTCCCTTTGTCAAAAATCAAATGTGTCTGAAGATATTTCTGTATCCTCTATTCTGTTCCACTGATCCATGTACTATGTCTGTGTTTGTTCCAGTACCATGAGTTCTTATCACTATTGCTTTTGATACAGTTTGAGGTTTAGTATCTAAGGTCTCCTCCTTTCCTTTTGTGGCCAACAATAGCTTTTGCTTTCTGGGTCTCTGTGAATTTTAGGATGGTTTTCTCTAGGTCTGTGAAGTATGCTGTTGGTATTTTCATCGGAAATGCACTGAATCGGTATAACAATTTTTGGAGTATAGCCACTTTTTTCTTTTTAGATAAATTATTAGAGAAAAGAAGGAAAAACCAGGAGTGAAGCCATTTCGATATAGCTGGTTCTGCTTATCTAGAGGAAGGGAACGTATTTCCACTTCCTACTGTCCTCTTTTGTCTCCTTTTTCAAAGTACTGTTTTTCTTTGTACAGGTCCTTTACTTCCTTGGTTGTGTTACTTCCTAGGTGTTTTATTTTTATTGAAGGTACTGTGAATGGGTTGTAATGATAATTTCCTTCTCATCAGGTTCATTGTTGATGTATAAAAATGCTACTGGTTTTTGTATGTCAATCTTGTATCCTGCTACTTTGCTGAAGTCAGTTATAAATTTTCAGGGAGTTGTGGTGGAGTTCTTTGGGTCTTTTTTGCAGAGTATCATATCATCTGCAAATAGTGATAATTTGAATTCTTCCTTTCTTATGTGTATCACTTTTAGTCCTTTCTCTTACCTGACTGCTCTGGATAATATTTCAAGCACTATGGTGAATAAAAGAAGTAATAGTGGGCATTGTGGTTCCTGATTTTAAAGGGAATGCTTTTATTTTTTCCCCACTTAATATGATGTTGGCTATTAGTCATAAATAGATTTTATCAAATTTAGTTAAGCTCTTTCTATACCTGTTTTATTTAGGATTTTTTTTTATCATGAAGAGGCATTGGATTTTGTTGAAAAACTTTTCTACATCTATTGATATGATCAAGTGGTTTGGACCTTTCTTCTGTTATGTGATTTACTACATTATTGACTTACTTATGTTGAACTTCTTTGGGGGAAAACCTATTTGATCATGACACACCATCTTTTTCGTGATGTGCTATATTCTTTTTGCTTATATCTTGAGATTTTTGCATCTATATTCATTGATGACATTGGTTTATACTTTTCTTCTTTAGTTAGGTCTCTACATGGTTTTGGAATCAAGGTGATACTAGCTTTCATAAATGAATTTGAGAGCACTCTGTTTTAATTTCTTTATGAAGCTTGAGGAGTATTGGTAATATAACACCCTTAAATATTCTGCGGAACTCAGCAGTGAATCCATCAGGTCCTGTGGGTTTTTTAATTTCAGATCTTTATTACTGAATCAATTTCATTGCTTGTTATCGGGTTGTTAAACATAAATTCTGTCTCTTTGGGTTAGCTTTGGTAATTTCTATGAGTCTAAGAACCTGTCCATTTCTTTATAATTTGTTGAATTACTGTTTTTCAAAATAATACTATCTAATACTATCTATCTTCTTCATTTACCCACAATGCTTATATCGGTATGTTTTTTTTTCCACTACAAAGTTCTTTTTGTTGTGAAAAACTGTTTTTCCAAAGGAAGGCTCACTTTTACATTTTCTTTTCACTGTGAATGTTTTTAATGTCTTTGAAAATTCCCTTTCCAAAAGGAGTCTTTTCCACATATTATTCACATTCATCTGGCTTCTCTCTCTGATGGTCTCTATGTCTTGAAGCTCAGACACAGGTAAGAAAACTTTTCTACTGTACTTACCAATATAGAGTGTCTCTCAGGGTTGAGTCTGTTCATGCAATAGAACTTACAAGGGAGAACTAAAGACTTTCCCACATTGCTTACCTGCGCATGGTTCTCTTTAGTATTAATTTTCTAGTGGCTTTGAAGGGTATGATAAGAAACAAAAACTTTCTGACATAGTGTACACATATAAGACTTCTCTGCAGTGTGAACCCTTTCATTTTGTGCAAGTGTTCCAGAACAAATGAAAGCTTTCCCACCTTGGTTGTACACATAGGGCTTCTCCACATGGTGAATCCATTCATGGTATCAAAGCGAACTATGGTCAGCAAAGACTTTCCCATAATGCTTACACTCAAAAAGCTTATCTCCAGTATGTATTTTTTCATGTCATTGAAGAAAATTGAAATGACCAAAAGCTTTCCCACACTGTTGACACAGATAAGGTTTCTCTCCAATGTAGATTCTTTCATGTGTTTGAAGGGAACTGGAATTTGTGTAGGTTTTCTCCACATTATTTAAGTACATGATATTTCTTTCCACTATGGACTTGTTCATGTTTTTGAAGAGAAATGGAATGAAGTAAGCCATTCTAACTTTGCTTATATTCATAAGATTTTTCTTTAGTGTGAGTCTTTTCATGTTTCTGAAAGCCTTGAAGATAACTGAAGGCTTTCCCATCTTCTCTATGTTTGTAAGCCTTCTCTACATATTCCAGACTTTTATAACATTTACATACATTGCTCTGAGGGGCACATTTAGGAATGAGTCATTAATGAGGATGTCTCTACATAAATCGCTTTCACAGGGTGGTGCTCCAGGGAGAGTTTTCTCCTTTATAACATGCTCTGTAGACTACCTAAAGGTTTCTTTGCAACAGTTACCTTTTGTACATTCACAAAGTTTGTCTACAACTTGACACCTTAGAGTTCTGCTGGAATTTTTATACTCATCTTTGTTTTTGGGTCTTCACATTTTTCTCCTGTTGAAACCAAGTTTCTCAGGAGTTCCTGTACTATATCTTGGGAGAGTTCTTTTGTTAAAAATATAGCAAGGGAGAACTAAAGACTTTCCCACATTGCCCACTCCTCCAGAGGGAAGTTTATGGCCACATCTGTAGAGGACACTGCCTCCATTCCCAGGTTCTGAGGCATCCTGGCGTCTTCCCTAAGGGTTCTACGCTCCTCAGAGTTCAGAGTTGAAGGCTGAGTAACCTTGACCTCTTGGTCCCAGTCTCTAATCCAAAATGTTGTGTTGCTCTTCCTTAATACTGAGCAAATATGGTAAGAGACAAAGTTAAAAAATAAAGTAAGATTTAGGGCTGGGGATTTAGCTCAGTGGTTCCAGCACCTGCCTTGCAAGTGCAAGGGCCCAGATTCAATCTCCTGGTAACCACATACAACAATACCCAGGCCACATACCACAGTGCTAGGTGTGGTGGCTCGTGTCTGTTATCCCAGCACGTGGGAGGCAGAGGCAGAAGGATTTCTCTGAGTTCAAGGCTGAGCTTAGGATCAGCCTGAATGACAAAAAAAAAAAAAAAAAAAAAATTCTGGAAGAATAAAATAAAATTTATCAAAAGGGCACATGTAATGCTCAACATATACCTCAATATAGTTAGTTTACTTTCCATTAAAGAAAATTGTTCTAATATGAGAAAATAATTTAAAGCATGTATTTTATATTTTCTAATTACTTTTTTTTATACTTTGGCCCAGATATACACTAAAATAAGCATTGACTTGCAGTCATATGTTGCTCGTTTCCTGTGGTCTTTTAATTCCTATCATGTTTACTTCCTTTTGGCAAAATTTTCCATTAGATTTCTTTTAACATTATGTCTCTCTGTTCCCCTTGATCATTCTTTGGGCTGTTTCCCAATAGCAGTGACAATACAAAAGTGAGAAGTTCCTATCATATGAGATTCATCAGACCTTCATAGGGTCAATAAAGGGATTTTTACTTTGTAACCACTTTTTGAAGCCCTAAGAACTATAAAACAATTAATTTGAAACCAGAAAATGTTTATCAGTCAGTTCTAAACAATTGAATTCCAATTTAGGAACCATTAAGTAATCAAAACTCAAGCTATACAGAATTACTGTTAATTATTTTGATTAAAAACTTTCAAATGGAAAAACAAATCCAAAAATTAAACATTTTAATGGAAATATTTGATTACTTTTGGTATAAAATAACTTCATTAAATGTGAGCATATTTTAATTTCCTGACAATTGGTTAAAATCTTGTGCATTTAAAGATGTTCATAACAAAGATAGTGAACAGTTGGCAACAAATACTTAGGAATTGATAGTGATTATTTATAATTGTTAGATGCTTTTTAGTATAATAACAGCCTGATTGAAAAGGAGCATGTGAGAACTCCAGATTTTCTCCTGGAAATTTTGTTGACAGAACATTGTAGGGAAAATAAGACTCAGACCAAAATATTGCACAGATAGAAACAGTTGAGAACAGGTAGACAGGGGAAAAAAGTCACTAAATTATGTTGTGACCTAAGTGGCCTCCATATTCTTTGTTTTTTCAAGCACTTTGTAAGGAAGATTCACTCAGGGCAGATGAAACAATATTCTGGCAATATCAGAGAAGAAACATCTCCAAAAATATCTCAACATGAGACCTGATGAAATCTTTAGGCATGTAGTCAGGCTACTCTTAACACTGTAGCCACCTAGAAGTGCCTCATTCTTTTCTTCATCATGCAGGTAACTGTGCAGGGTTTTTTGCCAGTACTTAGAAGGCTATTGCCAAGAGCAATAAATCATCCTTTGTAATTATCATAGTCTAACTGGCACACTTGTTAGTATTGATCAGTGGTATATCTAGTCATTCTGGTTGGTTTTTCAAATACTAAGTATAGTATTTCTGGGAAAAAGATTCTTCATTAATTATTACAGCCATTGGTCAATTTCTCTAGAGTGTAGATTAAAGCTAATTGTTATGGTTTGTATGTGTGCCCCAAGTTTAAGATGTTGAAAGTTTAATTCCCAGAGTTTCACATGAATGGAATTTGTGAAGAGAGACTGGTGAGGTAATTTGGTGGTAAAGTCCCTGCTCTCATAATGAACTAATGCTGTATTCATGGATTCATGGATTGCTGTAGAACTGGCTTGTGATAAACAGCTCTTCCTGGCATGATTGTACTCTCTTGCCAGGTGATTTCCCACAACTATGTTTTGACTCAGTAAGAAGGGCCTCACCAGCTGCTAAACACCTGCTAGCACCATGCTTCCCAACCTCCAGAACCCTGAACCAAACAAATCTTGATTTTTTTTATAAATCAAGTATAGTACTGTTATCAGAGGAGGAAGGAACAAGCAATATTTTTCAGGTTCTTATTCGTCTTGATATATGAATTTGTCAGGACAACTGGCAGATATGAAAGGTTATTGTTCACTTAAATGCAGAAGTAAGATGAACGAGAAAGAAGAAATGCTCAAGGAAAAGAAAATGGGTGCTTTGAAAAAACACCTCCAGCATAACATTCTCAGCATAATAACTGCAAGAACAAGAGGGCAGTGGTCTCAAAGCCAATTGCTGCTGTCCTTTTATGCCATCTTCAGGAGCTGATTCAGGTTGTCCTACTTCATTACATGGGAAAAGACTAAGACCAGGCTTCAGGTTCGGCATGCTCTTGTACCCAGCACAGTGCTCAGCTGGATCTGTGCCAGGGTCGGGTACTGTTGTTCTGTATCTATAGTTAATAAGTTTCTCCATGTAGCAGATCATGCCCAATTTCTCCAGCGACATTGCCCTGCCCTAGCCACTACAACAGCACTGGCCACAGCAGCATAAAAGACCAACTTTTGTTTCCCTGTTCACTCTACCTCTTACATTTCTCAAATGTGAAAATGACTTCTTTTTTTTTTTTTTTTAACCAAAATCATTTTTTCCTTGGATGTCTATAGTAACTTTCTAACTGGTAATTTTAGGTCTATTTTATCCAATTTGTCCTTCATATGGCTACCACATCACGCCATCACTCATTCTCCTCACACCAGGGCAGGGCAGGCATTGATCAATGACTGATCGCCATGTGGTGTGTAAAACTAGCCCCTTATCTCAAGGTCAGAGCAATTCTGAGGTACTGTTTAAGCTTCTGAACTTCCCTATGAGATCAAACTAAACTGAGTCACTAGCAGAAACCATATTCTTGAGTACCCTGCTTCTCCTAATCTTATCCTGTTTCTCTCCCTCACACCTCAAAACACTCACCAGAAACCACTTAAACAAGAGCCCCTATCTCAGGCTCTGCTTCCAGGAAAATGAAGTAGGATCTGCACATTTACGTTTTGGCATTTTATGAGGCTATAAAGAGGTTTTAGGATGCAAATACTAATGATGCATCTCTGGAGTTGGGTCATTCACCATAGGTTGTTCTGGAACTAGATGACAATAAAGATGTTATCCCCGATAAGTAGAAAATGATAGTTCCTGGTGTATTAAAATCAAATCATTGCTAAGAAGTTATTTTTTTTCACTGTGATGACTGGGATAAAATGGAGGTAAATGGAAAACCACTGAGTGGTACCAGTGGTAATGTGGTGAAATAGACATGAAAACAGTGAAACTGAGTAGCTCTAGCCAACCACAATAATTTATTTAAAGGAGATGATACACCCATATCTATTAACCAACAATTTAAAGAAAAGAGTATAAAGTGGCCTCTTTGATAACCAAGTCCCTTATTTTTTGAAGTTGCAGAGCATATAGTAAAAGAAACTCAAGAACTAGTTGTAAGACTAGAACTTCAGAGGAGGTTGAACTTTCAGTGTTGGCAAGTGTCTTCTACTACCATCAGAGTCCTGATAGAATTTGGACCTTTATACTTAGGATGGGGTGCCTAAGTAGCATGTATCAGAACCTTTTGGAACCTTGAGCTCCTGCATCTTAATCTATGGGGGTGGTTTATCATTTATTTATATTGCTCACTTATTTTATTCTGTTATCATTACATTGTCCTTTTCCTCCAGTGTTGATTCTTCATTGTCACGATTCTTTTTCATGTTAGCTCTTTCGGTTTGGACTATGTAGAACATCCATGAACTGTAACAATTTTGACATATAATTTCTCTCCTCTCTTCAGAACACTCAGCACTATCATACTGAAAATTTGCCAAAATCTGGTTTCCTAGTGGCTAGAATGGAAAGGAGAGCAAATTCTAATAAAGATGGACATTGTTCTCTAAGGTTCCTGCCAGTCTGTCTCTTTATATGTACTGACTTTTCCTTGTCATGTTAATTTTCTGTTCTTGGACCTCTTTTTTCCACCTGTTTAACTATGAGTCTTCTTTGGTGGATTCAGGTTTTAGGGCTTCATAAATTTGTAGTCCTTATTGTTTCTTTCTAGAAGATCCTTCAGAACATTTTGGAGTGGTGGCTTAGAAGTATGAATTTCTTCAGGTTTTCCTTGTCATGGAAGTATCTATTTATCCAGTTTTTAAACATAGTTTTGTAAAGTACAGCAATCTGTATTGTTTTGTTTTATGTGTTGAAATACTTCATTTCAATCTCTTCTTGACGTGTGAGTCTGTGTTGAGAAATCTACCTTGATTGATTCTGATAGACTTTCCTTTGTAGGTGATTTTTTTTCTTTTTTATAGCAGCTTTTAATATTCTATTCTTATTTCTTGAATCTTGACTGTTATGTATCTTGGTGTAGATTATTTTTAAATTTTGGCTACTTGGAGTTCCATATGCCGCACTTAATTGCATGTCAGATTTCCTTTTTCCTTTTTTTGGAATTTCCTGACATTACTTCTGAAAACAGATATTTTATATTATTTTGTGCTATCTCTTGATTTTTTCATTGACTCACATCAATCTTAAGTTAATCATTTTTGCATCAGCACTCAACTATTGGACTGAATTTTCATGACCCCTTATTATTTTTTAAAAAATACTTCTTTTCATGATCACTAACTGCAATCCTGTCTTCTCTGTCTGATATTCTGTCCTCACATTGGCTCATTCTCCTGTATACATTCTCAATGGAGTTTTAATCTTTTAGATGTCTGTTTGAATCTGTTTCATCAATTTCATTTCTTTCCTATTTAGAGGGTTCATATTTTCCTTCATCTTCCTATGCTTCTCTGTTGTTTTTTTTCTTTACCTGCTGTAGTGACTAAGCATGTCATTCACCGTGGTCACCATCACTATATTTAAGAAATGTTGCTGATTTGACTTTTTTCTAGAGCCTCACTCATCTGCTTTGTTACTTCCTCTGTTGCCAATTGAGTTTGTTCAGGTGATAATTAACTTCGTCTATCTTTGTGTATCTCATTGTCCTGTACATTTGCCTTTGGTGATCTGGAAGTCTGGAGTTGGATCTTGCTTAAGTGCCTTATTTCCTATTTTTAAAAATGTAATCCTTGTGTTGATGTATGTAAATTGCTTGTGATGAGTAGCTTTACTGTTAGTATTTGGAAACCTTAAGTGAAGGAGAGGTTCATGCTTGGCTTAATCAGGTATACCACACATACATCCAGAAGCACATTATGGGACACTGAGAGGCACGAGAACACCCGCCTCCATGGGTAGAAACCAGGTTTATATGCTAAGCAATACCTATCCCATCCCTGCTAATGTCATGACTCTGTGGAACTTGGCCAAAACCAACAGTACCAAGCAAACAGGCCCTGCATGGAGGCAGATCACAAGACCAATTTTATGATATGATGTTAACACACCAATGAGTAATGGACAACTCTGTAGCACACCTCTTTCCCTGCCCCGTATACCACCTCTATCAAAGCCAGTGCTGGCAATAATACGGTAAGGTGTTCCTTGAAAACTTCTCTGGGGTCTGCATGGTGACTCTGCAACCTCATTCTCAGCCTTGAGCTGAAATCCAGTTCTTCACCAGTCTTGACACTGACTATAATACCAAAGAGTGAGAGATAATTCCATACCAGGAAACACAGCGAGTATTAAAAGATGGAAGTTTATTCACATGTGTGGACTGCACTTTCTAGAACATTAAAGTGTCTCATTGAAGCTGTGAGGTCTTTTTAAAGGAAAGCTGGTGGATTAAAAAAAACCTAACAGATATGGAAATGGGGTAAACAGGCAGTTACATAGTTATCTCTCAGACCACAGCTGCCAGGTTATCCTCACAAAGACACACAGTTTTACCACTTGTAACTACCTCTACGATACTTTTCGGGCAGTGAGCTCATCCTGGGAAGTTAGCACAAGCAAGGTCTCAGAGGCGAAATGGCACTTAGCTGTGCTGGGGAGGAGAGGAGGGTCATTCTTCAGTCAAAGGTGAGTCTCACACTGACAATACTTAAGCAATGAATGCACTTCATAAATGTCATCCAGGTGCAACTGGCTTTGTGTTATGAGTCAGTTACAATAACCGACCTCTCCAGCTTATCAGGGAGAAGGTGATACCTGCTTGGCCCAGACCTTAGTTCTTTGGAAGTGGCCTACAGAATTGTTTATGACTCTTAGGCAAACTCAGTGTTAGCATGCCAAGAAGAACAACTGATTAGAACAATTACATCACCTTGGTTAACATAGTATAGTTACAACAATAAGCTCAAGCACAGCTGAGAAAATGATGAAGTGGGGGAGCTAGTGATTCGCCACCTGTAACCATATGAACCAAATTTATTGTTGTGTAAAAATTCTAAAACAAATCAAAAGTTGTATACAGTAAATAAGCTGTCAGTATGGTGATTTTATCCTCAGGAAAGGAACTTTAAAAGGGTTTTTGGAGAAAAGTAATGAAATAAAAGGGGAAAACAAAATTAGAAGTAAAGCTGGAGGAAGATAGGCAAACTTAGGGAAAATGAAGAAAATAGAGGAGAAAGAGAGAAGGAAGAAATAAAAACAGGAACAGAATAGAACAACAAAACACTAGAAACTGTTTTCACATTCATATAAAAATAAGAACAGTTAAGAAAAAAGAAAACCAAATAGAAACAAGAGAAGAAAATGTCCACTTTAGGGCATATCTCTGCTGTTATTGGTAGACAAAGTGGTCAGAATCTAAATCCATGTTCCATAATCTCAGCAGGCCAGCTGTAGCTTTACAGCAGAGTAGAGGACAGTCCCTGCAAGCTTGCCCCTTTAGTTCTTCTGAAGTTGCAGCTGATTTCTGGCTTTGATACTAGGATCTGATTTGTACAATCAGTAACACTCCGTGTAGCTTTTGCTAGCTTGAACTCAGCTGCTCGGCTTCCTACCAGCTTGAACTCGGCAGCTTCAGCCACACACAGAGAGCTGATAGGTGGAGCTAGCAGTTGTTCTGAGTTCTGAGTCCATTGGATCATCTCCAAGATGGCTACCAGCCTTGTCCTGGGAGACACGTAAACCTGAATAACTCCCTCGCCACTGCAGCCCACTGAGGCCACTGCTGCACTCCATCGGTTGAGTTCTCTGTGGTGGCCTCTGGCGTTGCCAGTAGTCACTGTGTGTCTGCAGCTTTGAGATGCCATGTACCTCTCACACAGTGTCAGGGCTCAGGGAGAGAGCACCTCCTGTACCTCTTCTTCCATATGGAGGCCTTTCTGTTTGCTGTCTTCATGGGCTTCACTTCTTGCTTTAGATCCTTCTCAAGTCTTAGAATCAAATTCCCTCTTTCTTCTCTTCCTCACGTTGATGTATTCTAACATCTAGACACCAAATCTCAGAGAGGCTGTTTCTCTGCTGCTCACCACTCCATCATCTTGATGGGAACTTACAATTTAGAATAATCATTCTTGTCATTTTCTGAAGTAGCTTTGGAAGTCCTCTTTTGTGTCTTTATGACATGGAATTAAAAAAAAATACTTAATGGTGTGGCCAATGGAAACATCCTTGTCTTTTGCTTGCATAAAAGTGAACCAAAAGGTAATTTTCTCTAGCTTATCATTCAGTGTATCAATGACTGTAATATGTGGAATAAAGACAGAGTTAAGACTAGGTTATGGAAAGTGAAAGACAAAATAGGCCAAAGCATCCAGGGTAGCCATTTCTTTACATCAAGCTGTCCAGCAGATAGTCCACATAGGGTTGAGTATATCAGTCACTTTAGGGAATTAGAAAGTGTATAACAAGAAGCTGCAAGGTTGTTTTAACATTAAATCTTATGGTCGAGCAGTTTCTGTACACCAGAATGGGTGAATCCTGATTATTGGCCGTAGTTTAGTTGGTTCTCAAATGATAACAGGCAAGCAAATCATTTGGGAGTTAAAAATTAAAAACCTACCAATTAAACTGATTGTGGTGGGCAATAGGAACACTCTGGCAGTTTAAGGCAGAAGTATTGCAAGTTTGAGCCTAGTCTGGATAAGATAGTGACTAAGTAAGATTCTTCTAAATGAAGGGGATGAAAGAGGTTAGTGATACCTCAGGGCAAAGGTTTTGGGTTCAATCCCAGTACAATAAAAGGGAAAAGCATACATTTTAGTCACTTCTAAGAAGTTTTCTGTTGATATCTATGCTACTGATGCACAGACTACAATTTGAATGACCAGGCTCTAGACCACCAAGTACAAAGGAAACAAAATACAACATATTCATGCAATGATAATATTCTAGCAGCCACATGAAGAGTTAGAAAATAGAAAATGAATTATATATTGTGTTTGACACAGTAGACCTCAATCTTAAATTTTAATTTGTAGTCAATATAAACATTATTATTAAGATAGTTTATATTATTTTCTTGTACTAAGTATTTAAACTGCAGTGTGTATTTTATACTTAGAAAGAATCCCAATTTAGATGTTAAATTTTCATTGGAATGTGTGTGTGTGTGTGTGTGTGTGTGTGTGTGTGTGTGTGTGTGTGTGTGTGTGTGTGT
>PVIR01008544.1:0-56438 GCA_004026965.1 Petromus typicus
CACACACACACACACACACAGCACAACACACCCCCAGGGTGTCTCGCTCCATCAGTATTCTTATTTTGTGCTAGGCATGCTGGTGTACACCTGGAATCTCAGCACTCAAGTGGGTGAGGCAGGAGGGTTGCCACAAGTTCAAGGCCAGCCTGGGCTGCATGGTGAGTTCAAGGCTGGTCTGAATTACATGGCAAGACTCTGTCTCAAAACAAAACAAAACAGCCCCTCCCCATCTTCTTATTTTATTTACTGGAAACAGTTGCTTTAAAAGGTGGCCCTGTGGTGCTCCTGAATGTGCCCCAGGTGCACCCATAAGTCCCCCTGAATTGGTCTGGGCCATGTCTTCCAGAGAACCCCTCAGCCAGTGCCCTGTGGTCTCTGTGACACCCGGGACCACGTAGCAAGACCACTCTGTGTTTGTTCCTGAGCCCAAATCCAGGGAGGAGGTTGACAGGGGGGCTGGATCGCAGGCACAGGGCTTGCAGATGATAGGAACGTGCTGTAGAGTTCAGAAAGCTAGGAGAAGGCTTTTGTGTCCTGTTTTAAGAGATGAAGTTTTAGCTGAATGTGATGGTGACACACTCCTGTAATCCCTGCATTCCGGTAGGCTGAGGCAGGAGGAGCCCAAGTTCTAGCGCAGCCTGAGTGACTCAAATACAAAAGAAAAAAAGGGCTGGGGACACAGCTCAGGTGAAGGCCCTGGGTCACATTCCCAGTGCTGCAAGAGACGGGGAGGCCTGGAGGAGGAGAGAGGGGAGTGAGCATTGCCCACTCTGATCTGGGCTCAAGTGACCTCTTGTTCAGCCTCCCCTGTAACTGGGGCACAAGGTGCACCCAGCTAGGAGGAGGGATTTTGAATGTTTTCACCATAAATAAATGATAAATATTTGAGGAGATATACTTATTCTGATTTAAATATTAGATAATATATCCGTGTATCAAAACATTACATAGCATTCCATACATATTTACAATTTTATATTTTCATGTATTAATTTAAAAATAAATTTAGTCAGAGGAAGGAGGGTTGAAAGTTCAAGCCCAATTTAGAGAGACCTCAATTCAAAAAAAAAAAAATCTTAAAAATCAGGAGTATGGTTCAGTGTAAGGCCCTGGGTCAATCCTCAGTACCCCACCCCCCAAAATCCTTAAAAGTAAATTTAAAAAGAAGATAAACCCCCAGTAGGAACTGACCACGCCTACAGACCCATGTCCTATGGTCCACTCATTATTGTTATTAAATATGAAAGGCTGAATTGTGTTCTCCCAGACGCCAGCTGTGGGGCCCTAAACCCCCACCCCTCAGAATCCCAGTGTTCATGGAGCCAGATCTTTAACGAGACAGTTGTGCTCAGGGGTGGTCACAGAGATGGACCTGAATTTCACACCTCTATGTCTTCTAGAAGAGGACGTTTGGGGCCGGGGATTTAGCTCAGTGGTTCTGGTGCCTGCCTTGCAAGCGCAAGGGCTGGTTCCATCCCTGGTAACCACATACAACAATGCCAGGCATGGAGACTCAAGCCCACCAGCAATCAGTACCACACACCACAGTGTCAGGCATGGTGACTTACGCCTGTAATCCTAGCACTCGGGAGGCAGAGGCAGGAGGACTGCTGTGAGTTTGAGGCGGAGCTCATGGCCAGCCTGAACTACAAAAGGAGACCCTGTCTCCAAAAAAAAAAGACCCAAGACGCCCCAACCTTGGTCTTCCCTCTTCCGGAAGTGTGGAAAATACTTTCTTGTGGGGAAGCCGCCCTCCCTGTGGCCCTCAGGAAGGAATGCAGCCAGAAAGTGTGGGAAGAATATCTCTTGCTGATTTTTAAAATATTGAAGCCAGGCTGGATGGACACAAGTATAATCTGAGCAGCTGGGGAGGCTGAAGCAGGAGGATCCCAAATTAGAGGGCAGCATGGCAACAACAACCCAGCCTTGGAATAAATATCCTGGGGATGGAGCTTGGGGAAGAAAGTCCCCCGCACACATATGGCCAGCGGCTTCCCTCCTGCCCACCCCTCCCCACTGCGGCCAACCGGTTCCATCCCAGTCGTTCATTCTGTTTCCTTGCACAAACTCCACGTACTAGAAAGCTGTCCTTGCACGCCCAGCCCATGCTCGGCCTTTGCGTGTAACGCAGTGCCCGGAAGATGCTGCAGGGCCGACTAAGGAAGCTGCTTTGGGCAGTCACCACAGGGCTGGGGAAGAAAGCAGGGAGCTGAGGCGGGGCCCGTCTGGTGTTTTAAGGGCTGTGTTAGAAGGGGCAGAGGAGGAGAGGCCTGGAGGGCGAGGCAGGGAGACTCGGCTCCCCGCCCCAGCACCGCCCTCTCCCACCACCTAAATAGGTCACAGCCAGCACTGGGAGGCGGCGCTGCGTGGGAGGCGGGATCTGGGCGGGCTGCGCCGCCATCTGTGATCGCAGACGTCCAGGCAGCCGGCTGGGAGAGCAGCTTTCCTCTTACAGATGGCAGGCCGAGCCCGAAGCCACGCAGCCAGGTGGGGGACAGGGCAGCGGCACGAGGCTCATGTCCTACCTTCAGGCTGCAACCCCTTCCAGGGTGCCAGGTTGCCGGAAACGTTGTATGTAGAGGCCTAGATTTCGCGCTGCCTTCTTCCCACCTTGTGTATCTATCTCCCCCTGCGATTGAAAACAGAGGACAGACCCAGGGCACTGGCAGTGGCTTCGCTCGCCACCCTTAGGGCTCTGACAGGGCAGCTGGGACCGTGGGGCAGTACAGTCCACCTGTGGACGATGGACTGGTGTTGGCCCTGGCGCTGTGCAGTGCACAGCCTGAGAAGCTGTACTTGGCAGCCCTGGGGGCGGGGGGGGGAGCCAAGTGGCATCATACCATCATTCTTATCGGCCCATTAGTGTATGAAGAGCTCATCGAGTGTTTGCCATAATTATCCTCATTTTTTGGTTTGTTTTCAGACAGGGTCTCCCTGTGTCATCCAGGCTGGCCTTGAACTCACTATGCAGCGGAGACTGGCCTCAAACTTGTAGTGTTCCTTCTGCCTCAGCCTTCTGAGTGCTGAGATTACAGGTGTGCACTACCTTGCCTGACTACTGTTATCTTCATTCTCTGGTCCTCACAAAGAACCAACTGTCTTATCCTTGTAGCAACAAGAAATGGCAGAGCTGAGTGGGAAAGTCATCTTTCCCTGTTTCCTTCTGTTATTAAAGGTAACAAGCACTCAGCACAGAAAACCTGGAAAGCATATAAGAACACACAAAATGACAAAAAATGACAAGCCTGCACCCAGAGCCATCCTTTGACATATGGTGTGTATTTTCCCACGCTTTCGTTCCCTGCCTGTCTCTTTCACTCGCTAATGCATTAGGAAGGCTTTCCCGTGGCAACAGTCAACTCTGAAGACGGGGCTGCAGCCCAGTGACCAAGGACATGAGTTCTGTGTTCAGATCACCTGGTTTCACAGGTCAGCTCTCATCTGCCTGCTCTGGGACCTTGTGCAAGACAGGTAAGCCCAGGGCTTCCATGCCGTTGTCCCTTGTAAAGGGCGGCAAAGGCAGGAGCGCTGTGACAGTGACCTAAATGAAGGTCTGCAGAGTTCCCAGAGAGGGACTCGGCTGGAGTGACTGGCCAGGAGGAGAGGTTTAGTGGGCAAGGACCCAAGACCTGGCTGGAGGAGCGGAGGTGGGGCTGGGAGGGGGAGCTGAGGGCTTCTGCCTGGAATGTCACACTGGCTGAGCTCTGGCACACTGCCAGGGACCGTGCCAACGCAGGGAGCTTCATGCTGGTCTGTCCTGGTCAGACCTGTGAGCTGTGTTCTGACAGTGGGGTTTTCCTTGGATTCTCTTATAACTGTACCAGCGTCCTCACCTTGACAGTCTGGCCCTGCTTTGACTTTGACCTGGACCTTACCCTGCTCCCTGGCCTGGTGACTGGGAGGCTCGGGTCCACAGGTGTCTCACGGGTTAGGCTGAGCATGGAGTCCCAGACAGTTGCTTCTAAATCTGGACTAGAGCCCTTATCTGCCAAGTCCTAAGAGGGTTTCTTGTCCCTACACCTACTACACCTTTCTGTCCTAAGTTACATTGACCTTCTAGACAATTATCCGGTTTGCTTTTCCCTAAAGTCTGGAGTAATACATAGTATTATTAGAAATATTTTATACATGAGAAAACTGTGTCCGAGGTCATAGAGCTACTAGGAGGTAAATCAAATATATGCTGAATCTTTAAATTTTAACAATTATGACAGTAGAAGACACGTTGCCCTGACTCCCTCTCAAAATCCTCCTCTTGTGGGGCTCATTTAGCTCATCATTCTCGCCACTTTCTGGAGAAGGTCTGGAATTCCTTCCATGAGTGTCTTTGGTGGTTCTGGTGTGGCTGCCCCAGTGTCCTAGACAGATTCAGAGCACTTGCTTTTCACAGTCATTTTGATTTCAGGGAAGAGGTAGAAGTCTTACAGCACCAGATCCTGTGCACAAGGTGGATGAGGACACGTCAAATGTCTTTATGCAATGAAAATTGCTGAAAACCTTTTGAGTCTATGCAGGACATTTGAGGCAGCCATGGCAAGACACTCGGGAAAGAAGACTTTCCGGAATTGCTAGTGGAAGTGGCGAGAATTATGACATGAATGTGCCTGAGGAAAAGCAGAATATTTTGAGAGGATTAAAGGTAATGTGTCTGTTATTGTAATGAATTACAGTTTTTAAATTTAAACATTCATGGTTTTTGATCATGGCTCCATGAACACTGGGGTTCTGAGGGGTGGGGGTTTAGGGCCCCACACCTGGCGTCTGGGATCAAAAACATTCAGTTTTTGATCATATCTCCTATGCGGCAGACAACCTTGCATACATTAGATAAAATTGTGTTAGGGGCATGATTAGGACTGGGACCCATTCCTATATGGTATTAAGTCTACATTTTTTCCTATAAAGTACTCTGTTCACTTTTGCCTCTGTAGTGTGCTTGGTCCTGATATTATCTCCTATTTCTGAATACCTTTAACTTTATCACTTTTCTGGAAGGGGTAGAGGAGTAGTGCCAGAGATGAGCAATTCATACTAATGTGTAAACAAATGTACCTAGCCTCATATATTTCTCCCCTCTGGGCGCACTCACACTTAGCAAGCCTGTTCTCTAAGGCAGCTGAGGACATTCTATGTGGAGAAGTAATCTCACTGTGTAAACATCATCCCTACATGGACCAGACTAGAACGCAGAGGCCGAAGCAGCAATAATCATTCACGTCTCCTAGTCTCCTTAGATCTCATTCAGGGAAGAGAGAAGTCAGGACTGTTTTCTGTGCTCAGCTGGGAGACTTGAAGTCTGGGGACAGCAACTTCTGGAGGCCCAGGGCCCACAGGTGGTTCCTGTGGGCGTGGTGAGTGGGCGGGTGAGTGGCCAGGAGCAAGTCCCCAGATGGACAGGCACAGAGGCTCAGCCTGCAATCGGTGCCCAATGTCCCTTCTGTTACATGGCATGGGCGTGAGCAGTGCCACAGCCCACACTTCTCTGAGGTAGCCTGATTTCCGCTTTCCACGTGGGGCTGCTTCCTTGGGAAGCAGGACTGCCCTGGTGTGGAGCCATGTGGCCTTCTTTGAGAAAGCACTCATCATCTCCATCAAAGGCCTGGTAATGAGGCTGTCATGGTCTGCATTTGGCCCAGAGATGCTGAGGAGACTGCAGAGGGGAGAAGTGGTACAAGGGAGCGAAGGTGGCAGTGAAGGTGTCAGGGATGCCAGTGACCTGTGTGGGGAGAGGAGCCCCTCTGCCCCACTGGCCTGAGCGGCTGCAGGGGATGGGGTCCGGCAGCAGTGGACTCCGCCCCACCAAGGCTCCGCCCCACCAAGGCTCCGCCCCACCAAGGCTCCACCCCATCAGGCTGCTCAGTGGCAGAGTGTGACCTTAACAAGCTCGAGGCCCTGATTCAATTGACTAGGTCTAAAGGAAAACAAAACAAAAACGACAATAATACAAAACCCAAGAGGCTAAATTTTTTTTTTTAACGGATGATAAAGACATTCTGGACTTAGTGCTGATGGTTCCACATGGCACAATTTTGTGAATACGTTAAAAGACACTGAGCTATATACTTTAAAAGGATGATTTTTTTTTTTTCACTTTGTCATTCAGGTTGGTTTTGAACTCAGCCTCAAATTTAGCAATCCTCCTGCCTCTGACTCCCAAGTGCTGGCATTACAGGTGTGAGTGTGGTATGTGGTTCTGATTGCTGGTGGGCGTGAGTCTGTACAACTGGCATTGTTGTATGTGGTTACTGGGGATTGAACCCTGGCCCTTGTGCTTGCCAGGCAGGCACCGGAACCACTGAGCTAAATCCCTGGCCCCAAAAGGATGAATTTTATGGTTTATAAATTATAAACCATTTCAAAACTGACTCAGCCCAATGGTGAACCATGCGTGTCATCCCAGCCACTGCGGAGACTGAAGCAGGAGGATCTCAAGTTTAGGCCAGCTGGGCCAGCTTAGTGAGACCCTATCTCAAAAGAAAAGAAGGAAGGAAGGAAGGGAAGAAGGAAGAAATAAAGACAGGTGATACATCAATGCCTCTCGGTAAGGGATGCAGGGGAAGGGAGAGACCAGTGTCACAGCGACCTGTTAGGAGGCTGATGATACCAAGAAAGACCAGGACAAAATGGAGGGTGACAAAATGGAGGGTGACAAAATGGAGGGTGAGCAGAACCAGAAAGGCCAGGTCCCGACAGTCATTGCTTCCCTCTAGCCTTCCTTTGCTGGGCTGGATCGTCTACTGGAGCTTCCAACCACAGAGCTGTTTCTCTGGGGGCTGGATGATACCTTTCCTGCCACCATGTTGGGCCTGGAGAGCTGTTTACCTGTTCCCAGAAAAGAAGCTGGACATCTCTTACCTCTCCCTGGACACACATTTAAGTAAAACCAGAGAGGACGCACCTCCAAAGGTGGTTAGACTCGATATGTCTCAGGCTGTCGGCGTGACACATGGAATGGACGATCATGTCAAAATCCATCTTA
Organism: Petromus typicus; assembly: GCA_004026965.1. Lineage (NCBI taxonomy): Eukaryota > Metazoa > Chordata > Mammalia > Rodentia > Petromuridae > Petromus > Petromus typicus. The sequence continues at coordinate 6,983 of PVIR01008544.1, forward strand.
ACTGACTCGAGTTTTTCCAACAAAATGGTGCACACTCATTCGCTTAACCTACTGAAATGATTCTCAGTTCTGGAACCCGAAAGTCTGATGCCCAGGTTGCTGGTGTGGTCAGGTTCTGGTGATGGTATTTTTTCTGGTTTGGACATGGTTGTCCCCTCACTGTGTCCTCTCACAGGAGGGAGGGAGAGAAGGAGACAGACAGACAGATCCTCGCCTTACTCCTTACAAGAGGACTAATCCTATGACTAGGTCCTAACCCTAAGACCTTTTCTAAACTCAATCCCCTTCCTCACACCGTCTGTTAGGGTTTATATCTGGATTTCCTCCTAAAGTCTTATGGGATCACAGGTGGGACCTCTGGAAAGTGATTGTGTTATGGGAGTTTATACCTGATTTGCTCTGAGGAGGTAGGGGCTGGTCAGAAGAGGAAGTAACTTGGGGGATTGCCTGGAGGTGTTGGGCTGCGGCCTGGGGGTGTGGTTACCCTCTGACTCCGCCTCCTGACTCCACCCCCTCCTTGCTTCCTGGGTGCCGTGATATGAGCAGCTCTCCTCCACCAGCCCCTCTGCCTTGGAGCTAGAGCTGCTGAACTATGTACTGAAACTGAACCAACTATGAGCCAAAATGGAGCTCTCTGCCTTTCAGTTGTGGGTGTCAGGCAGTGTGGCTCAGTGAAAGGAAAGTTACTAAGACACTTACATGGGGTCCGAGCCTTCAGCATATGAATTTGGGAGGCCTCATTCAGTCTCCAGCAGTGCATGGTGGTGAAAGATGTCTTTTCCCACCTCCCCAAGCACAGAGGAGTCTTTGGCCTTCAGCCAATTCTTAAAACCCAAACCCCTGACCTTAGCTCACACATCCAGTGGCCCATGGGGCCATCCAAGCTAGCGTCCGGGATCTGGCTCATTGTGATCCTGCCTCCTACTCCGTCCCGGGTCTCTGCCAACTGCCTTAAGCCTTCAAGCCTTCTCATTTGTAGAGAGGGAGTTATCTCAACGTTCTCCTCGGCTGTATGAGGACTGACGAGACCGTGCTCCTGAACGCATCTTTCCAAATTATTCACCCTCCTCATCGTCATAGATGAGCCTCAGGGAAAACCAGGAGACAGGGCTGAAGTGATGGAGAATTTTTCCAAAAACGGGAACATCATTTTCGGGAGAAGAGCTTATTTCCAGATACCTGTCACAGCTGGCAGGAGCAAGGTTTGGGCCAAAGGTCAAACATTTTCTCTCTGTGGCACACACCGGGGCTACCTTGGGTGGGATTCTGTGTCACAGCACGTCCTGCCTGATTCCTGACTCCACATCCTTCTCATATCCAGAGTCTGGGTCCCCCCGCCCCCCAGTCCTGATAGGCAGCATCTTCTGGGACCATGGCAGGACCTCTTCTCTCCCTTCTCTCTCCACTTCCCATTCTCCCTGCCTTGGGTGCGACTCTCCCTCCATGCAGACTCTCCCATCATGCACTGCTGCATTTAAACCTGCTGAAACTGTGAGGAAAACTAAACCTCTTCTTTAAACTGTAATAACGGCTACTTTGTTCTAGCAATGAAGAAAGTGACTAAGACAATTGAATTTTTGATTAACCCCTTCTAAAAATGCACATGTTGAACTAAATGTAACACAATGTTAAATTCTGGGATTTGAGAGTTGTTATGTTTCTGGCTTCTCTAATACAAGATGAAGTGACGCTCTAAAGGCCAAGTGAAGGAGTCTGGACTTGATTTTCATAGATGGCTAGACTCATAGGGTCATAGTTGCAAGCAGCAGAAACAGCTGTGAAAAATGCAGTTGTTCCTTAGGGTCCACGAGGAATGGGCTCAGGGACTCCATGGATACCAAGTTCTGTTCTGTGGGTGTCCATGTCCACTATGTAATGTGGTGTAGCATTTTTATAGAACTTGCACACATCCTAATATGGACTTTAATCATGTCGAACTGCTCACCGTACCCTCCACAGTGTAAATACTGTGTAAAATCAACCTCACAGCCAGACAGACTATGTAGAGCAACCAACCCACTCTCAATGCTGAACAGTAGATGTCCTGATCCAGACAGCTGACCCTGCAGCCCTGGTCACCTTGGTCACGTCCAGACATTAGGTGCAGAGGATCTGTCTGAGTGCTGGAGGCCAAAGGGTCCAGTTGAAGATGTGGAGCCGTCTGTAGTGTCCCTTGTGAATCTGTATTAGGAAGCCTTTGATGGGAGGCTCAAGAGCATAACCAGGAACCTGAGGGATTTGTGCTAGAAGATGAAGCCAGGAGATGATGTCCCAGGTGAAAGTGAAGACTGGAGCTTCTCTGAAGGACAGAGCAGATCTGTCCTTCCTTAGTTCTCCCTTATGTCATCCAGGCAGTAAGTGCCTTAGGTGGGTCTTCTACACCTAGGGCATAGGATTGCTGAGCCAGTGTGGTTGAGCTTCTCTTACTCAAGTTGACCCAATCAATCAGCTGTCACACTCCAGAAGGAATGGTCATCAGCAAGAAATCAACCGATAGCTCATGCTGTTGAGGCTGTGGGTGTCCAAATTATTCACCCTGATGGACTCCTCTACATTGTGGGTGGGAGTGGAAACTAGTACAGTCATCATGAACATCAGTATGAGATCCCTCCAAAAGCTAAAACTAGAAATTCCATTTGACTCAGCTATTTCCCCTCTAGGTGTTTTCCTGAAAGAGTGAAAGATAGTGATCCATGTGCACCCATGTATATAGCAGTACAGTTCATAATAGCTAAACCTTGGAAGCAGTTCATATGTCTAGCAACAGATGCATGGATAAAGAAGATGTGGTATTTACACACAGTGGAGTCCTACTCTGCCATAGAAGGAAATGGAAGCACCTTGAGACCGTAATAGGAAGTGAAATAAATTGGATACATGAAGTTAAATGTCACATGGTTTCTCTTATATGAGAAACTCAATATATAAAGTGCAAAAGAAAATGCAGAAAGAAAACAGGGCCAGGGATTTAACGAAGTGATTTCAGTACCTTCCCCGGAAGTGCAAGGTCCCTAGTTTGATTCCCTATAACCACATACCACAATGCTGGGCGTACTGCTCCTTCCTGTAATCCCAGCATTCAGGAGGCAGAGGCAAGAGGATTGCTGTGAGTTCAAGACTGGCCTGGGCTACATAATGAGTTCACTTGGGGGTCAGCCTGAACCACAAAGCAAGACCTTGTCTCGAAACAAACAAACAAACAAACAAACACAATAACAATGACAAAAAGAAAACAGAGAGAGAGAGAGAGTTATAATCCAGCACGGATGATATATCTAAATGTTCTTTGATTTAGTATAATTGTCATATGTTTTATATGTTTTTTGCCTATTAGTCTTGGTATTAATCTGTATGCATAATGAATTTTATAAGAGTTATAAGATAAATGAATCTGATCTCTGCAAAAAAGGAGGGAATGAAGAAGGAGGAAAAAGACTTGAGAGGCGTTGTACTAATTCCCCACAGTAACCATTATGTACTGCAAATGTACTGATAAAAATTAAAAAGAAAAGAGTTGGCGAGTGAAAGGTTTCCAAATTAGGAAAGGTCACTGAAACAGCACCTAACAGAGCAACAACAATAATGACAACTGTTCTTATTACTATCACATCTGGGACTGTTGAAGGGTTTTGAGCAGGACGTGACATTGCCGAGTAAACCTTAGAGAGATCCTCCTGCTGGCAAGTGGTAGGTTGGATCGGGAAAAGGCTTCCCTCCCTGTGGGAAGCAGGGACATTCACATGCATCTCTGACAAGTAAGTGCTGCGTAGTTTCTCCTGATCCACACTGACCTCTGATTAAGAGGGAAATTGTCCCATGCTCTTCATTCTGCTATTTCCCTGAGGGACCTTTTTTTCCTTCTTGTTAACAACTCATTGTATTATACTGTTGACCAGGTGCGACATGCTGATTTTTCTTTAGAAATACTTGTCAGGGAGCTGATTAGGAAAACATAAGGAGAATAATTTGCTTCTTTCAATATCAAACCCAATTAATTTCAGTGACTCATAAATGCTAGGGTGAATTTAGCATATTAAACCTGCATTTGTTGAGAAAGAACCTGTTTTCTTTCTTCACAACAGATTTCTTATTGTTTTACACATGAATACCTCTCTGAAGTTGGATAGAGAAATAATGGAAGGTTCAGCGCCTAACTTTATGGGAAAACTCTTCACCTCTGGGTGTCAGGCCTCCGGGGCAGGAGACAATGATTCTAACTCTTACTGATGGAGTCCTTTGTGGGCCAACACCCAAGTGAATTTCTCACAGTGCTCTGAGCTGGGCTCTTATTGTTCCCATCGTGCAGGTGGAGAAAGTAAAGCTTAGCACAGTGAGGTGACCGCCCAGTCCTGACTTGGCTGCCTGAAGAGCTGCAACCCTTAGAGACCCATCACCAACACAAAACCATTGGGCCAGAGACCGTCAGATTCAACTTCCGGAGGAAACCATTTCAAATGATTCTGTGTCCTGTGCCTGTCCCTGAAGCTGACCGGAAATCACAATGTGGGCAGCATCGATCTGATTCATGATGCCTGAAGGCCACTCTTTATTGGGATCACTTTGGGGGCTCAGATATGATTTTCTTCTGCTAGAAGCTCTCTGAAGTTCTAGCACTAAACACCAGTTCCTCCAGTGCGGGCCAGTCTGGTCTTCTTGCTAACAGGCAGCTGCTCTTGAATTCCGCCATGGATGTGTGCACTTGTCCCATTCCAAGGAGCAGGTGCTGCCTAGAGAGAGGGAACAAGTGGACAGGACAGGACCAGCCTGAGGTCAGTCTTAGGGCAGGAAGAAGCCAAAAGGAGCAAGAGCTGAGATCCTGGACAACAATCACCCCTGAAGCCACTTTGCTGAAGAACTGATTTGGATTATGGGTTTGTGTGTTCATCTCCTCGAGCAGAAGCCAGGGCTTCTCGTGTGCTAGGCAGTGGCTGCATCACTAAACTACCTTCTCAGCCTGAAGCTTCTGTTTGGAATAGAATAATAATAATAAAACAATCAGACAGACCTGATTTCTGCCTAAGATCATCTACAAATACAACATAGATTTGTAGTATAGCTACACACAGATTGAAAATGAACACCAATTCTGCCACCGGCTTGTGCTGTGACCTTGTGCAAGGTCACTCTCATGTACTTGATCTACATGGGTGTTGCTGTCAGACAGGTGTGATTGGAAGGATTGGAACTAAGCATTATCCCTGCCGCTGGGGAGATGCCGTTTCTGAAATGCCCTGCCTCTTGTCACAAGGAATTCTCCTGGAGCCTACCCCTGCTGACATTTGTCCTACAAGGCTAACAATGACACCCTTCAAGGACTCCTCATCTCCTGGTGACTTGTTTGATCTGCTGCCTCTTCTATCAGTCATCACAGGAGAATCAGCTGCGGAGCAGCCTTGTTCTTTTTTCTTTGTTTTCTTCCTCGTTTTGTTTTAATTTTTTGAGACCTGGTCTTGTTATTTGGTCCAGAGTCACTTTGAACTCATCATGTAGTCCAAGATGGCCTCGAACTCACAGCAGCCCTCCTGCCTCAGCCTCCCAAGTGCTGGGATTACAGGTGTGCACCACTACACCCGGTTTTCTCCTTGTCTTAACCCTGAAGGTCTCAGGTCCAGTGGGACCCTTAACAATCTGTACATTTGTACCTTAAGATCAGCCTTGACCTTTGAAGGGTTGACCGGGCCTTTCAGGAGGAGGAAGCAGTTTACATAACAGTATGAATGCATGAGTGCCTCAGACTAAGTATTTTTCTCCAATTACCACCTTTTCTGACAGCTCATTTAGAAGTTGTACTGATCTTTTTCTTCAACCAGCGCTTTCAGTTACAGATCCAAGTCTACTGAAGCTCGACTTCAGAGAAAACATTTAAATACATTTGAAGCATTTCAACAAATGAGTGTGTTTTCATCAACAACCTTGATTAGAAAGACAATGATTTCCTCCTCTGTGAAAATGAGTAAGAGATGCTGATGTTTAGGGACTTCCCCAAACAATGTCCTGGATGAAATCCTCCTAAAGCAGCTTTGTCTAGACTATGGCTTAGCGTGGGAACAGTGACAAATCTAATGACAGCTGAGCAGGAAGAAATGTCTGAGGAATCAGCAGGCCCCGGACCACTGGCAGAACCCAGGGCTTGATGCAGTCCCTTGAGCCCTGGAGAGAGCTGGCCTCTCGTCATTGTCTCATGATGCCAAAGGACAGACAGTAAGGTAATTAAAATGAAAATCGGAAGCCATGCATGATGGTCCACGCCTGGAATCCCAGTACTCCGGGAGGCTGAGGCAGGAGGATGGCAAGTTTGAGCCCAGTCTGGGCAACTGACTTAGTATGATCTTGTCTCAGGCTAGGGGTGTAGCTCAGGGCCGAGGCCCCAGCTTCCGTCTGCAGTGCTAACTAAAAGAACCCCTGCAGAAAGCAGGATTCTGCTGGAAATGCAGTGTGGCCCTGAAGGTCAGAAACACCCTGGAGAGAATCTTTGCTTTGTGCCCAGCACTCTGTGAGCTCCCCAACCATCGTGCATCTGGCAAGATCATATATAGGGGGGATCTGAAGAAAAATCCGTGGGGTGGGACTGTCCCCGGCACGGTCCCCACCCCAGCCCTTCCTGAAAACCCTGGCCTCTCCTGCCCACTGCTGGGCTCCCAGCCTCGCTTCAGCGCACACAGAGACTCTGGTCTCTAAGCGGAAGAGAAGGGGCTATGTGGTGCCCCTTGGGACTGGCTCTGAAGGTCCCTGTCATCTCAGAGCCAGGCCAGTCCTGGTGAGCCCAGGAGGCGAGCTCTGTTTGACACAGTGGCCTCCAGGGGCACCAGGCCTGGATTTGCACCCACTCCCTTCTCTCCTGTGTGACCTTGGCCAGGCCACACCTGTGTTCTCAGCATCACTCTTTCCGGGCTGTAAAGAAAGGGGGCCTGACTTCCCGGTGAGAGACGGGGCTTGTGTTGCTTTCCCTGCAGAGCTAGCTGTACACCAAGCCCAGGTCCCGTTTGCTCTCGCCGCTGCCACCCACTCTTATTTTATTACATTTACATCATAGTTGTCACAGCCTGGCCCAGCCTGTTCCGCCTCCCCTCTCCTGCTTGTTTTTCACACCGACGCCATTCCTCACTATGAGCCCCCAAATCTGTGAACACCAACTTGTGCCATGGCTCCCGATGAGTGTGGATCTCTGCCCTCATTTCAGAAGATGCAGCAGCTTGTAGACTGACTAAATCCTGGCGTTTTGTTTCGTTTTGTGTTTAGAGACAGAGTTTGTGTGTTTTAGACTAGCCCTCAACTCACATGTAGCCGGAGCCAACTGGGAACTTGGGATCATCTTCCTGCCTCAGCCTCTTAACTGTTAGAATTGTGCTATAAACGGCATACATGAGACCACTTGCTAGAGTCAGGCTTTTTTAAAGGAAGAGTCTATTGTGGAGATTAAAATCAGGGGCTAAAATTAGGGAGGGATTCTAGCAGCCAGCTGGGAAAAATTGAGTTTATCACATCCGTGTGTGGATGGGTGGATTTCGGGAGAGAAATAGCAGCAGCAAGGCAGGGAGAGATTTCATCCTCGAGTAGACGGACTAGTACCATGGGAGAGATCAGCAGGGGACTGGGGAAGGACTTGGGCTCATGTAGCTGAAGGGGCTGAGGAACCTGGGGAGACGTGTTTATGACTTAGCCCCAGGACAGTCTGTGCAAGTATGGAGATAATCACTGGACTGTTCGGCACCGGGAAGATTGTCCTGTTTACTGAGAAATAACCTGTCATTTGCTGAAAGTGACCAGTTTGCTTTGTCCTGCTGGCATGAGAAGGGCTCACTCAGGTCAGGCACACAGACTGTAGGTGTGTGTCTTCAGCACCACTCATAAGGAATCCATCGCTACTAGAGATGCAGCTGTTTATGTACGGATCTGCTCAGACTGAGCAGGGCTGTGGGAGACTCTGAACTGCTGCCGATCTGTGTCTTGCAGTTGGCCTGTCGATGACATACTTAGTTCCTTGATTCAGTAACTGATCATTAAGCCAAAATTCCACTGCTCAGAGTCATTTCCTTTAGGTCTGCATGCATCAGGACTTTGGGTTGTGAGTGACAGAAACCTAGCTCCAGCAAAAATATTTAATTCATAGGTAAAATTGAAAAAGAGATTTACTGGCTCAGCAAAGAGGTTGGAGCCAGTTTCCTCCTGGGTGGCTGTGTTAGGAGCTGTGGATCCACCACTGTTAAGTCTTTGAGTGACACAATGGGAGCTTCCGGCCCGTGATGGCTGTGGGACTATCTACACATGCTGTGGGTCCCTTCCTGGAAGACCCAGCATGTCTTGCTGACTGGTCCTCACCGCAAGCCTGGTCAAACCTTCCTCGGACTGCAGGGAGGCCAGCACGCTGTCCTCTTCTGTCACCAGGATCAGACCCACATCATATGCTGATCCTTCTCCCTGCTTTCCCAGCCTCCCTTTCCCCTTTTCTCTAACTGGTAATTCATAATTACATCTTTGCCCATTTAACCCTATCTTAGTGTCTGTTTCTTGCAGGACTGGAATAGCAGATAAGAGAGCTTAGATGGGCATAGTGATGACACATACCTGGATCTCAGCAGTCTAGGAGGCTGAGGTAGGAGGATCCCAAGTTCTAGCCCAGCCTGGGCAATGTGGTGGTTTAATGAGACTCTGTCTCAAAATTAAAAAACTAAAACTGGGGATATAGTTCAGTATGAAGGCCTTGGGTTCTATCCCCAGGAGAGAGAAAGATTGAGAGAGAGAAAGAGAGAGAGAGAGATAGAGAGAGAGAGAGGAAGAGGGAGGGAGAGGGAGAGAGAGAGAGAGAGAGAATGAGAGAGAGAGAGAGAGAGAGAGAGAGAGAGACTACTTGCTGTAGGGAGCAGAGTGACAGAAAGGCTGGTCAGAGGCCTTGGATCCACAGCAATGTCTCCCAGTCACTGAGTGTGACTCCTGTGGCCCAGGCTGCGGAGGAGCCGCTGTGGTGGATGACTCCCAGCAGGCCCGGCCAAGGATTCCTTAGACCTGCGCTGTGATTGGAGAGCTCTCCCTGCCCTACTGCCCCTCCCGGTCCTCTCCTAAGTGTGCTGCTGAGAAATCTCTTCCATGTCTGTCTCACTGCAGGAGGATCACCTAGAGCTAGTGGTTAGCTTGGGCCACAGATTGAGTTTAAGATCAGCCTGAATACGTAAGAGAACCTATCTTCGAACAAACAAAAGACTAACCCCCAAACCGAAAGACCCTAAATATATATATGTAAGCTCCTGGTGCTGGAGATGGAACCCAGATGTTGTCCATGCTATGCCAGCACTTACTGAGCTACATCCCCACCCTGTTTCATTTTATTTTGAGAAAGAATATTGTCGAGTTGTCCTCCTGCCTTAGCTTCCCAGAATGCTATGATTATAGGTGTGTGCCACCATGACCAGCTGACAATAAGATATTATATACGGCTTATTGCTTTCGGTGCTGGGCATTTGATCCGGGGCCTCACACATGCTAAGCATGTGTTCTACTCCTGGGGTGTGTCTCTAGCTGCAGGAAAGGTTTTGAATGGTCTGTTTATATGTATGTTTTTATTTGCATATGTTTGCAGTAGATAATGATCACATTCCTCATGTGGGTTGGTATGTGTTCATAATGTACCTTGTTTTTGCATCCTCCACCCCCCCCACCCCGAGCTTGGCCCCTTCCTATTTGCAAAATTCTATTTTCTTGTTTTCCTTTATCTATCTTTTATTTTGCTCTTTAATTTATTGACACTGTGAGTTTCTTGTATATGAGAAACCATGCAAGAGTCGGGGATTTAGCTCAGTGGCTCTGGGGCCCATCTTGCAAGTGCAAGATCCAGAGTGTGATCCCTGGTAACCACATACACAGTGCTCATGCCTGTCATCCCAGCACTCGGGAGTCAGAGGTACGAGGATTGCTGAGTTTGAGGCTGAGTTCAGGACCAGCCTGAACTACAAAGCGAGACCCTGTCTCAAAAATTTTGTATGTCTGATTTATTTCACTTGGCATTATGGTCTAAAGGTGTATCCATTTTTCTAGGAATGACTTGTGTATCCTTCTTTACAGCAGAGTAATATTCCACTGGGTATTAATACCACATTTTCTTTGGCTATGCATCTGTGAATGGACAGAGGCCTCTTCCAAGATTTAACTATTGTGAATTGTGCTGCTATAAACATGGGTTTTCATGGATTACCATCATAGGATGACTTTAACTCTTTTAAGAAGATACCAATAGATAATAAATGCATAAGGACTCTGCTTTGCCTGATATACAATGTATATATGGATCAAAAAATCAAACTGTACTTGATATATATTCATAATTTTAAACTATGGAAAAAAACGAAAAGAAGATTGGACACAGGCAGGTACACACACAGTAAGAAGACTGTGCAAAGACAGACATCAACAGCCAAAGGAAAGGCCATTGAAATCCCATATTTCTGTGCTCCAGAGCTTGAGAAAATAAATCCTGCTGCCGAAGCCAGAAAAACTAAAAAAAAAAAAAGTCATGGCAGCTGTGTGTATGAGTAGGAAAGCAACTACCCAAGAAAGGCAAGAGAAGAGGCTGCTAGAGAGATAATACAATCAATTATCCCATGGCGCCTTAGCAATGTGGAAGTCCCTAACTGTGAGAGGGGATTCTTTTTAACCAATACCAGCTGGCATTGTGGGGGTGAAGACAACATCCACCAGAACAGAGCATGATGGGAGCTGAAGGCATAATGGTGGGCTCCGATCTGGGCCAGGGCCTGGGCTGGGAGTGGGAAGGTAATACAGCTGGGCAACCTGGAACCTTTTCCACACTTCTGTTGAGTAACGTGGCTCTCCCCTAATGAGAGAACAAGGACCCAATGCTTAATCACTGTGAGATATATAATAAAAACTCTCCAGGAGCCTGAGGTCCAAACACCAGGAGGAAAGACCTAAAATCCGGAAGGAGCTTTCCTGATTGGCTTTTCCTGGGTGGCTCTGAAGGTAGAAGAGGAGCTTGTCCTGATGTGTAATGGTTGAGACTGACTCTGGGCAGGCTGGTGGCCATCGTGGTCACAAGTCCTGCTGGACCAGAAGGTGGTGGTTGTAACACAGAGCAACAGGTGTGAAATACAGTGAGGACACCACCCTCACTGTACCAGAACCAACCAATCAAATAAATGCTAATTTGGACCAATCAGAAACTAGCTGCTTTCAGTTCCTTCATTTGAATCTGGCATAATTCATAGAGCCAATCAGAAGATGCTTTTTAGATCTTTCATTTGCACGTGGACACAACTAATCAAAAGACACTGTTTCTGATCCTCATTTACACAGAAGAAGCCAAAGGAGATTTTGAGAAGGTAGTTTACACATGGCTGACACCAAGTGAGCCCTTGATAAGATCACCACCCCAATGCTTTATTTGCATATTTGCGAAAACTCATGATTTTTGGATACAAAAGGCCCTTTTCTCCTGTCCTTAGCCTGCTTTCACTCTGCAGAGTGTACTTATTTTCTGCCTTCAATAAACACACACCTTCCCTGTGTCTTGTCCAACTCTTCAGGACACCAAGAACCTTCAAAGAAGCCTCATAAGACCCACTATCTGGCAACGACTCTGATGGGCTTGACCTCTGTGTTCACACCTTCACAAACACATGAAAGAACCTGGCCTTTCCGTGTTAAGTGGATGAACCCCAAGCCTCCCCAAGGCCCTGCCACTCCTGGGCCTCGGCTAACTCCCTGAAGGACTGTGTGACGGCACTGTGCCTACTGCCAAAGGAAGGCTGCTCCAGGGCCACCAAAAGGTTCATATGGGATCCCACTACCCATAAGAAAGCGAAGATGGTGTTCTGGCTGCCCTCAAGATTGTGCGCTGGATACCTACAAGAAAGTTTGGGTCACCTGGCTCAAGAGGTCAGCTGAAATTACCAGGCAGACAGCCACTCATTGCTGAAAGAGAAAACTGCTCACAAAGCTACAAAAACAGGCAGAAAAAAACAGGGGGATGAAAACTGACAAATACAGAAAGGTCCTGAAGACCATAGATTCCTTTTTTTTTTTTCCTACTGGGGACTGAACCTCAGACCCTGTGCTTGCAAGGCAGGTGCTGGAACCACTGAGCTAAATACCCAGTGAGACCATAGATTCCTGCTCTGAACTCAGTAAACACTATTTAATTTTAAAAACATTAAAAATTAAAAAAAACAATAAAATACCATCAAGATCATGCAGAAGAGGCTGGAAGTAGGGGTCAAATCTGGGCACAGAGCCAGGAGTTCAGAGCAGGAGACAGTCTGGGTGGGTCACAGTAGGACCAGCTCCCCAGAGGGTCATCCAGCATAGCCCAGTGTCCAGGAAGTCTTGTGGAGATTGGTTTTCAAGTCTGGCAGGAGGTAGAAGCGGCTAGGATGACCCATCACAGTCTGGGGGTGGCTCTGCCATTGCCCAGTACACAAGGCACAGCCTGCACCTCTTAATGCAAACTGAATCGAACCACAGCTATAGATTGCATATTTAGAACCTTAGTGGAATTTTCCAGGAGCAGTCAGGGCCAGAGAGCTCTGCACAAGTCAACACAATCTGCTAATCCTTGGGAATCAGAAGTCTTGGAAAATGAAGAGCATATTTCAAAAAGAGTATCGGAGATCTTTATTTCTTCTGCATCTTCTGATTTTCTTTTTTCTTCTTTTTTTGGTCTCACTGTGTAATCCAGGCTGGCCTTGAACTCATAGCACTCCTCTTGTCTCAGCCTCCTATATGCTGGGGTGACAGGTGTGCACCACTGTACCTCGCTAGAGGTGAAGGAGGTGACTTCTGTGGTCGTGCTGGGGAGGCCAGGGGTCTGGGACCCAGGTCTGTTCTGCACAACCTCTCAGCCTCACCTGCACTCTGAGCATGTGTGGGTACCCTTCCAGTGCCTGCTGCGTGCAGACATGGGGAGAGGCACTGTCTGTGCAGCAGCCTTTCACCTGTGAGGTCCCACCTGTGACTTTCTCACTGCACAGATGGGGACATTGATGGGCAGAGTGAAGTCAAATGTCAAAGTCACACTGCTACCCAAAGATGATCTAAAACGCAAACACCAGAGGTGACATGGGGCTCTTCCTACTTTCCTGTCTCCACTCTGCTTTTAACTTCCTCCGGTAGCAGCTTTTATTACTCTCTTTTCCACATGAGCCTTAGAGTGGGGCCGCACAGACTGTTACTAGCAGATCTGTCCTCGGTCCTTTTTGAACTCGGTAGTATAGTTCAAACTTCAGAGGCAGGAAAGGGCAGGTGAGAATTTCTCCTGGTTATGCAGTGCAATAGTCTGCTTGCTATTGCCATAATCAACATCCCTGAGGCTGAATATTCATTAGGGAAAGAGGTTTATTCAGTGCACAGTGTGGGAGGTTGAATGTTCCAGATTGTCCCCTCCCTCACTTCAGTTTCTGTGAGGATTTTTCATGGGGCCTTCCCTGGCATGGAGCACGTGTGTCAGAGATCACCTGGTGAGACAGGAAACCAGAGTGAACCAGGGGGTCATGCTTGGAGATTTTTTTTGCAGGAGGATAATTGGGGATCAAACCCAGATGTGCTGTACCACTGAGCTATACTCTCAGTCCTTTAAAAAATTTTGAGGCAGTCTCACTGAGTTGTCCAAGCTAGGCTCAACCTGGGATCCTGCTGCCTCAGCCTCCCAGAGTGCTGGGATTACAGGCATGTGCCACAATGTCTGGCTAGGTTTGCTGTTTTTAGAACAACTCACTTTCTCAGGAGCTAATTCTGTGGACCCTTCTGGAGCTTCATCATTCCCTTCATAAGGAATGGGAATACCACTAGCGACCTAACTGCTATCCATCAGGCCTGACTTCTTACAAGAAGATAGCACCGCAGGTCAAGCTTCTGGCACAGGAAGCTCTGGGGGACAACACATCTGGCCATAGCTTCTAGCTCTCTTGCTGTACTGAGGTGGAGAAGCCATTTATATTGCCTTCCTTATATTACCCATTTTTCTGTATGTTCTTGATTTTTCTCCTTACTGATACATAGAAACTTTAAAAAAATATTATAAGGAATTTTGTCCTGTGCCTGTAATCTATGCATCAAAAGTACTTTCCCCAGTGTCTTTTGACTTTAAGAAGGTTTTTGTCCATGGAGAAATATTATGGTAGTCAAATTTATCAATTCTAAATTTTATGACTTCTGCAATACATCATTCTTAGGCAGCTTCTCCTTACTCCAAGGTTATAAAATAAAATTTCCTACATTTCCTTCCACTACTGCTTTGGTTTTGATCCCTCTGGAAATTTTTCTAAGTAATGTATGAGTTAAGCACCTAACTTAAATTTTTCCTAAGGTAACCATACAATGACTTGAGCAATATGTATTGAATAATCTTGTTTTCTACTGGTTTGAAACACCACACTGATTTTATACTAGATTTCTGGATACAGTTAGGTTTATTTCTGAGTTTTCTGTTTATTGATCTGTTTCTCTGTGTGCCACACCATTTAAATGACAGTTTAGCATCAGTTCAAAGAGTGGCATAGTCTGTTCCTCTACACTGTCCCTTTCCAGAATTCTTCTTGCTATGCCAGCTTGGTTATTTTGTCTGTATGGATTTCAGGTCAGTTTGCCTATTGACCCCTAAATTCTCTTGAGTTTTTCTTTCTTTTAATTGCATTCCACTTTCAGATGAATTTTGGGAGAAATAATATCTTTATGATGTTGCTGTTCAAAAGGTCCTTGTTGCTCCTTAGAATTGCTATTTTTTTCAGAAAGAATTTGTACACACCTTGGTAAGTTTGTTGGCAGATGATCCTTCTTGCTATTGCTATTATAATTTATTCTTTCCAGGCTGGAGTTTTGTTTTGGCAACAATTTGGTCTGTGATCTTCAGCTGTGCAGCTTCAGGATACTTAGGAAGCCATTGGGTTTGGTTTGACTTGAGTTCTGGTTCCCACCCTGGGGTGAGGAGAACCCAGCCCCTGCACACAGAGCACCTTTGAGAGTTCTCTCCAAGGGGGTCTTGTCTGTACACGAAGCACCTCAGGGTAAATGTCATGCGTGCAAAAAGAGATTGATCATATCACATGTCTTCAAAACAATCACAGATCTGTATAAATCTAATGCCTTTTAACTCATGGGGAAGTGACCACGGAAGGCCAGGATGTGGCACATTAAACTTCTTTTGCTTCAATCTGAGACTCTTTGGACAGATTTATCTTTGGTGTCTTGACAATTAATATCACTTTGAGAAAACTGAGGTAGCAGCCAGTATTACACATGACTGTTTTCTCCTCAGATCATGAGAAGCAATTGTGTCCAGGGTCTTCCCAGGAAAATTGAATTTTGAGCCCCTAAGAAAACCCCTTTAACTGCTCTATTCCTTTCGATTAACATTCCCAACTGTCACAAACACAGATGGGCATCTGCTGTTCACGCGCCAGGCTCTGGCCATGTGGAGAAAGGTGCTGACTCTCGAGCTGGGCCTTGACATGTGGAGTAGTTAGCACGATTGGCAAAGATGGCTGGTGGCACCAGTGCTGACACCCTCCAGTTCACCCTGGCTCTGCAAGGATGGGCCTACCCACTCTATGGCCTCTGGGGAGGGAGGTGGTGCTGCCAGGACCCCGGTGCCCATCTCCAAAGGGCCAGTGGCTGAATGCCCTCCACTTCTTGCTCCTCCTGTGGGACATCTCTGAAACATACCCTGAAGGCTCCACCAGGTTCCCCGAAGGGCCACCTGCTCACCTGACTTCCCCACTCCTAGCCTCCCCTCTTCCTGAGCCCTGCTCTGCTCTGACAGGGCTGGTTTCCAGATCGGGAGAACGGGGGCTCTAGGAAGACAGGCGGCCCAGCAAAGGCACAGAAGTTCCACAGCCAGGCGGCCTTGTTTAATTTGGGGACAGAGGAAGGCATGCTGGAGGACTAGACCATGCGTAGGGAAGGTCATAGGAGGGCCGCGGCTGCCCTCTACGGAGAAGGGTGTGGGGCTGGAATGGGGCATTGTCTGGGAAACCAAGAGGAAACCTCTTCCTCATCCCTGGCGATTTTGCCAAGGGTCCAGCTCGGGCAGCACCTGCTTCCTGCTGAGCACCTGCTGGGCTGCAGGCAACGTCTGTGGCGGGGTGTGGCGTGGGAGGGGATTTGGGGGCGTGGCTTAGCATGGGTCGGGGGAGGGATTTGCCATAAATTGGGGCGGGGCTTGGTATGGCCGGGGCGGGGCAGGGGTGGCCTGGGCTTGGGCGGGGCTGCGGGTAGGCAGGGCTCTCTGCAACTAGCGCTGGGCTGATGGCTGCAGTCTGTCTGCGTGGGCTGCACAGACGGAATTTTCCTTTCCGCAGCTGCGCCTTCTTGCCCGCTTGCGTACTGGGCACGAGGCTCATCTGAGACCTGCCACCAGAGCCGTCATTGATATTCCTGTCCTGTCCGCTCTGTCAATGGGATTCAGGAGCCCCTGGCAGAGGAGGCTGGCGAGGACCAGGTGCCTTTCCTGTCTGCCTGGATGCAGAGCTGTGGCAGACTTTTGGAACAGGTTTTCTTCTCCTTCTGTCTTGACTGTTATTTCTCCACCTCCCTTTCTCCCTCCTGGCCCAGGATTAGGCATTTACGATTCAGGGATGACTCAGACAATATCTGTGCCCTCAGAAAGAGCCTGGTTTGATGAAGAACTCGAACACGACCCAAAAATTACCAGAGTGGTGTGCGCTAGGACACAGCGATTTGTGTATTTTACATATCGGTTGAATGAAGGAAGAAAAGGTGAATGACGGTGGAGTACTAGGAGGAGGCAGTTAGCAAGGGCTGCACGGAGCCCAGGGGAAGGACCAGGTAGAATGAGGAGCGCCGCTGACTGTCTCCTTCGGGACCAGTGCCTGTGTCAACCCCGAGAGGTAGACAGCCTGGCTACGCAGAGCAAGCAAACCTCACAGAGTTAGAGGAGCTGCTGGAGCCGAAGAACCTGCAAATGGCACTGTCAGGATCCTGGAGAAGCTCTGTCTGCCTCCAGCCTGGGCCGTTCCTTCCAGGACACCATCGTTCGAGGCAGGAGCCCCTCAGTCCAAAGCTGGGGGCTCACTGTGGATACCGCAGGGGCTGGTTTTCTAGGACCCTTGGCTGCCATGCGTTCTACTCCCCAGAACTTCTCAGGCATTCATCATGGCTTGTTGGAGGAGCAAGTGACCAGCAAATATTCCTTTCTTCCTCCTAAAGGCGGGAATTTGAGTTTGAACCTCAGGGCTTCTGTGGTAGGCTGTGTGACTTTGGGAAAGCCTCTGGCCCTTGCTGAGCCTCTGTCTCCTCATTTGTTTAAAAGAGAGATTTCTATCCAGTAGGAATGGCATGAAGATTCCCGACAAGGCATGCAGCCATCATTACTATGGACTGTTCAAGGTGACTTTAGGCTTCCCAGGGTGGAGGTTGGCTGAATCATTGAGTGAGGAGACTTGCAGATAATTGGATGGGGGATGCCTTCCATCAGCCAAGAAACGAGGGTGCTGGCAGACAGCCCACGGTCAGCCTGCTCCAAATGGACCAGATGCTATTTTGGAGATGAGAAAAGACTCTCTCTTGACATTAGCAATTTGGGAGGAGATAAAAACCAGGAACTCAGAATACTGACTTCCACCTGAACAGGGGCAGGCAAGCCAGCGGGGGGTCTCTGCCTCTCTGTCTCACATGCAGACAGATCTGCGAGGTGCAGAGTGGAGGGGAATGTGGGGAGCAAGTGGATGGGGGCTTTCAGGCAGAACCATCCTCTTGAAGACAACAGTGACGTGTGAGACCTTGGCCTACGTCTGTTTTCTCAGATCCCTAGAGCTGGCTGTTTTCAAGAGGAGAAATGGGGCCATCTGCTCTGAGCTGGCCCTGGCACCAGTGAACCAGTCCCTGGAGACAGCCACAAAGAAATCATGTGGCATTGTGGGTTGGTAGTGGTGGTGGAGAATTTCTTCTTAAGGGACAGACACAGTAAGGGTAAAGTTAGGATTTGTTTATTCATATTTTGCAGCTTGCTAATTGGTTACCCATCTTCCTTTCTTGCAAATTTGCAAAAAATAATTCGTACCTTATAACGGTTGTTGCTGGGGTTAAATGAGAGCACATGGGTACCATCTGCCACAGTACTCACCTGGCACACAGTGGGTGCCCATCGAGGTGTCAGTTATAACAATGTGACATTTTGCTACTATAGGAGAGAGTGACTTTTTCTTTGCTTTTCAGCCTAGAGCTTCAGATTCCCAACAGGGCTATCATAACCATAACTGCAAAGTGAAATCTTCACATAGGCTGTCATTGGTTTTCCCAATGTCTCCATTTTACTAATAAAGAGACAGAGACTCAAAAAAAACAAAACAAAACAAAACAAAACAAAACAAAAAAACAGACCTGGGGAACATTTCAGAGCTATCAGGGTATGAAGTGATAACCGGGGATTTGTTTCCAAACATGTCTCATGAAGTTACTTTCTTTAAAATAATGGTTATCAAGAATATATCCCTACTATGTGCCGGACTTGGGAATGGGAGCTATTTATATGCATAAATCACATTTGATTTTCAGCAACTTTGCAAACAATAATTAACCCCCATTTAGAGATAAACGAAGTCATAGAAGAGAAATGACACAGCATTGCCCTGCTAATAAGTGGCTGGGGGAGAAGATAAATCCCCTTGGGGCTGACTGTGAAGAGCTAATTAGTCCATAATCTAGGAGTCACCAAGAAGGACCAGGAACGAGTGGCTGCCTGTTGACTCTGTGAACATAGTAGCTCCCTCATGGGGGCTACTGTGGGCACCACTTCCTGCCGCTCCGGAAGGCACCTCCACAGAGCAGGCATGGCTTTGGCAGTTGAGGGAGGGGGATGCCTTCTGCAGGGCTTGGGTACAGCAAGCTCCGCCCTGCCTCCGGCCTGGGTTGCATTCGAGGAGGAAGGGATGCTCCTGCACATATCCTTGAGGCACTGTGAGAATGTAGCTGCAAAACAACTGCTGAAATACCTCTGAGTTTCCCAGGCGGGGGAAACCCATTCTGCCCGGCTCCTGTGTGCATGACAGAGATGCTTTTGTATCACCATGGCAACAGCAACACACCGGCATCCTGCAAGAGGCCCAGATCTGCTCTTCAGGGAGCTGTGGTCCTGGCTGGGTGAAAACAGGAGTGGGGTTTCTGGGGGTGGGGCAGGGGGTGTCACATCAGCTAGATTCTTCTTGTTTCAAGCTAGCTGGTTCTTTGGGCAGAGATATTCATAAAGGGTCCTTGTTATATCAAGCAGCCTATGTCCTGCAAGAGTCTGGGGTGACGGAGATGGAAGAGAAGCAGCAAAGGGGAACCCAGGAGGGCATGTTATTTCTCCTATGGCTTCCAGTAAGAGTGCTTAATTAGCAAGCTGCTGATGGGCCGTACCTCTCTTGGAGCCCTGTCAGTACATCCTAATGGGGAATCTCGTGGGTTTTGCTGTCTGCCAGGCCTGCCTGGCAGCTCTGCCACATTTTAGTTGTAAGGTCTTATGCTTGGTATAACCTCTTTGAGTCTAAATTGCTTCACTGGTAAAAAAAAAAAAGGATATTTAATGCTTCCCTGGTGTAGGATGCTGTGAGCTAACAAAGGGCTAGTTTCTGGCATGCGATCAGAATGTGTTTAATTGCAGTTACAATGGAGTCCCCAATTCTTTCAGGGGAATGGAGACTTGGCAACGTGACGATCTTTCTCCCTTAAAGTCAGGACAAACTTAGAATTAAAATTTGAGCTTCCCGGTGAATGTCTGCAGCTCTCTCAAATCGTCTGCCGGTGTTTAGTGTTTGTTCCCTGCCTGGAGTCTTCCCACATTCTCTGGTGACATCCGGCATGATTTCCCTGGTGACACTCTGCCTGGAGAATCTCACAGCATGCGACCTTGGGGATCACCTAGGTCAGCTCCATCTCCTTCATTTCCAGGCCAGGGAGTGGAAGCCCTGAGAGGAGTCAAGTGTCTCTTCAAGGTCACCCAGGATAGTAGATGTCATGTGTTGAAGGGGGTGCATTCACCGTAGCCGTGACTAAGCTCTGACTCCACACCTGCCTGACGTTTAATGCTGGCTTTAATAGGTATGGGGAGAACCCATTCATTTCTGTATTTACTCAGTATTTCAGTTGCAGTACTAGTGAATTGTGTTTCCATGATAATCAGAAATATTGATAGCTCTCATTTGCACAGTGCTTTGTAGCTTATAAAATACACTCATATACTTAGTCTTATTTGGTCCTCCCCTCCCAATCATCCTTCAAAGTAGTTATAATCATTATCATCCTTTTATAGGTGAGGAAATTAAGGCTGAAAGTGACTTTGCTCAAAGACACAATTCTATCAGGCAGATGGAAGGACTGTGTGGTTACACTTGCGTGATTCTTGTCTACAGCCAACTGGCCAGACAGATGTGGCCCCATTGCCCAACTGCAGGTGGACACATGGCTGCTCTCTGATGACCTCTTGGAGAAGCGAAAGGGGGCCGATGTAGCCATGTTCTATAACTGCCTCCACGGGGGTGAGGAGCTCTCTTGGTGGGGCTTTATAGAAACAAGAAGTCAAGGTGGTGCGGAAGGGAGTCTCGGTGCCTTTTCTACTAGAGCTTTATGGCTTCCAAAGTAACTCTTAGAGAATCTCACAAGGGACTCAAGGCAGGACTGCATGTAACACAAGGGGATCTGACCAACATAAAAAGTTGCAAAACCAGTGGCGATGGAGAAGGACAATTCCTGAACCCCAAATCCTCTTGGCTTCTCCTCAGAGCAGGTGAGTCTGGATGGGAAGAGGGCAAGCGCCAGCACTGGTCTGGTGCCAGCCAACTTCCTTGGTGGAGAGCGAAGTCAGGTGACAGGCATTTTGCCAAATAGCTTGTGCACCAGGTCCTCGTACGAGAAGAGAGCTTTGGAGGTGTTTCAGGTGCTCCCCACTCACGTTCCCAGCCTTCAACCCTGGAAGCTTTCCTGTTGCACTGCCACTCAGGGGAAGAGAAATCAGAGAGAGGTAATCAAGTGTTTAAATTGGTTCTCGATTTTAGCAGGATTCTTTCCGCTGCAGTTGCCAGGTGTTTACCCGTGTTTACAATGCACAGATAAAGACTGCTTGAGGAAAGACCTGAAAGAGTCTGGGCTTGCATCACTGGAGGGAACCTCCGAGATCTGCTGGTTAGCTCACTGGGTACAAAGGGAGATGAAGGTGTGTGTGTGTGTGTGTGTGTGTGTGTGTGTGTGTGTGAAGTCCTTCTGGTGCTGGAGAAAGGTTGGTCCACTTGAAGGAAATGGGGGAAAAGCCCAAACAGTGCCAGAATTGTATACCTTGTAGCATTTTCTGAACCTAGATCGAATCCTCCATTCAATTCCAGGTAAAATGTAGAACATAAACCAATGGAGCTATAGTCTACCTGCTCTTGGAATGGGTCTAGACTCACAGTGGAGAGTAAGGGAAGACTCATGTCACAGCTCATCAGAATCCAGGCTCCTGGGTGAGGAGGAACAGGACTGGTTTTGGCAAGGACCCACTCGATGTGGCAGGTGTTGGTTTAAGTAGAAATGGAACCAACCAATGAAAATTTCTGCCTAATAAGCATTATTAGTGTTTGATGAGAAAATACTATCTACTTCCTCAGTATTCTTATTACTACCTATCAGATAATAATGTAAGAAAACAACCGAATGAATTATGGTCTTAAGGGCCTCTATTGCCTAAGAGAAGGAATCTAAATTAAAAGCAATTCCCTGGGGACATTCTGAATTTGTTCCCATGATGGAGACACTTGTGTGTTAAATGTCACATCAGGCTTTGTAGATCTTTCTAGGAGTGACGGAAGACAGAACCCTTACTTTGTGGTGTTTGTACAAAGACAATAAGAAGAGACATCAATGGCGCACAGGTACAGTTGTCTTTCTTATCTGTAGGGGGTATGTTCCAAGTCCCCTGACACTACAGAGAGTATTGAACACTAAATATATACTATATTTTTCCTAAGTGTACACACCTATGATAAAGTTTCAGTTATACAGTAGACACTGTAAGAGATTAGCAACTGTTGGTGGGAATAAAATAGAACAATTATGACAACGTATTACAATGAAAGTTATGTGAATGTTTTGGGATCATAGTTGACTGCAGGCCACTGGAGAGACTCTGGTGTACAAGCCTAGCCTTCCAGCTCTCCCTGAAAATAGGGGAGGGCACAGTACAGGGCATTAAGGAAAAGCACGGATAAGGGGTGTGGAGCACCAGGGTGCATCCAGCAGGCTCTGACTTTGCTCAAGGTTGCTTCTTGCCCTCACTTCTGCCTTTCTGAATTTCACACACATTCTCAAAGGCCTCAGCCTCCTCTCCCCTGGGAAACCTCCCACCCTGCATCTCTTCTTCCTCTGTCTTCTTTAACACCCTCCCACTTCCGTGCACTGACTGTTAGCCAGCTGTGCAGCTAATTATGTGCCCCGTGTTTGCCTCCATATTCTGAGCTGTCTGCCTAGGGCAAGAACTTGAGTTTTATTCGCCTTTCAGCTTCCCTTCTCTCTGATCCCTTGCATAATACTTTGTGTGTATTAAGTGCTCAAAAACGTATTTGTTAATTGGTTGCTTCAAAAAATATTATACAGGCTGGAGATTTAGCTCAGTGCTTCCAGAACCTGCCTGGCAAACATATGGTCCTGAGTTTGATCCGCGATATAACATACCACAGTGTTGGGCGTGGTGGCTCACTCCTGTAATCCCAGAACTTGGGAGGCAGAGGCAGGAGGATTGCTGAGAGTTTGAGTCTAGCCTAGGCTACATAGTGAGTTCAGAGCCAGCCTGAACTACAATGCAAAAGCCTGTCTCAAAAATAAATAAATAAATAAATAAATAAATAAATAAATAAAATTATGCACATTCTGCAAGCTTAATGGTTAGGGAAAAATTACTTAATGAAATACATATGCAAGAGATAATCCAATCACCTAAAAATAGAGGTGATGATGATACAATGTCTGAAATTCAATCATTAGGACACATGCCTTTAGAAAAGACTCCTTTGATTCTCTAAACAGTACTTCTAGAAGATGACTAAGGCACAATTCTGTCCTTGAAAAGTGTACATTTTAGTCCCCAGAATATTTTAGCTTCATCAGGAGCCCTAACAAAGCCAAGGTAAGAACCATTTTGCCAGCAGTGGAGGATTCTGGGAAGACTTCCTGGAGCAGGTGCCTCGGCATCGCTCTGCGCATTCCCTGCCTGAGCACTTCATCCACTTCTCCACTGGTCAGCTCTTCCAAGTGCCTCCAGGCCTGTGAGACGCTTTTCCTCATGCTCACGGTCAGAGCAAGTCCCTCTTGGCCACTTCGCTATCCTGGTGTATTTCTCACATCTTACTGTGGCTATTTGTCCCTGTATCTCATCTCTGCCCTTGATTCTCAGGCCCACACAGACTGAGCTTCCTATGGACCAGGGCCAGGAACCACTTCTATCAGACTTTCCAGTTCCTATCACGAAGCCTGGGTCACCATAGCAGGACGGAGCCCTGCATTCTTTGGAGGGACTGTGGACCTCTCTGACCTCTCCTAGTCCACCCTAGGATCTGGACTGTGCACCTCCAAGCCCCTAAAGCAGTACGCCTAGCATGCGGGAAGCAGGAATCACCCGTCAAGATTTGCTGACTCCATTCACCTCAGTGAGCACTTACTGAGAGCCAGTTCCATCATGATAAGAATTTAGACTCCATTACTGGAATATGTCCCTGTTCTGTGTGTCAGGTGTTTTACACTCATGACTTCATTTACTCTGACGAATGTTATTTCCTACCTGGTATTCATGGAGGAAGTGAAGCTCACAGGGGTCATCTGTCCAAGGTCACACAGTCCTTTGGTGGTGTGCTTCCGAAGTATGGTTGCTGGGTTCTGCTCCAATGCGACCCAGGGGATAAAGATATCTGAGGACCAAGGGTCACACATGATTCACAGTGCACGCGGGCAGGTGGCACTCAGCAAAGTCTCTGGCGGTCCCTGAGGGCCCCACAGATGGATGGACTGGGAAAAAGGAACAGGAAGAGCTTGGTACAGCCTGGGGGGTCAGTGCCTGCCCAGGAAGTCAGCTGAGGGCTGCGGGTCTTGGGCAGCCCTCCGCGGGGTCCTGCACAGCCGGTCTCCAGCCTTTGCATGTCTCTGCAGGGGCCATGGATACGCACATACATTCCTCCCAGACTAGCGCAGGGAACTGTGCCTCTGCCCAAACCTCCAACCGAGAGGAGCCACTTCCTTCAGCTTCGCACCCCACCGAACAGTGTGTCAGCGCGGTGCCTGGTCCTCCCCCCCAGCTTTGGAAAAGCAGTTGAGTGTATGTGCTTGTGTATCACTGTGTCCGTGCATGTCTTTCTGTGTGTCTGCACACGTATGTTTGTGTGTGCACACGTGAGTGCATCTGTCTGTGTCTCTGCTTGGGTGTTCATGTATATGTGTATACGTATGTGTGTGTGTGTGTGTGTGTGTGTGTGTGTGTGTGTGCGCGCGCGCGCGCACAGACACGTCTCTTTCCCTCTCTTCAGGGCAGGGGCTGATCCCTCTCTCCCTTCCAGATGCATAGGGATGGCTTCCTCCTCCTCCATCTAGGCTGGGACAGGTCTCTCTCCTCCAAACAAGAAGCTCCTACGCCCTCCTCTTACTGGCCTGGGTCACGGGCAGGAGGCTGGGTGCCCGGTTCTCCCCACCAAAGTCCCTGGAGCAACAAGGCAGCCGGCAGATGCCCCGGCAGCGCGGGCTCTGCGGCGCAGGGCGGAGCCAGATCTGTCTCCACCCACATTCCCTGCCCCACGCCGGCCGGCCCCGCCCATGCGCCTGCTGGCCCCGCCCCGTGCGCCGCGGCTCTCCGCTGGGCTGGCGCGCGCTGCTCGGAGCTCGGCGCTTCTGCTCCGCTCCGCTCGCTCGCTCGGCGGCTTCCCTCAGCGGTCTCCTCGGCGTCCTCCTCCAGTCCCTCTCATCTCCGTCAGGAGGCCCCTCAGTCCTCTCACTCAAGCTCTCCCCGCCGACCCCGGGCCCCGGCCAGATGATGAACTTCCTGCGGCGCCGCCTGTCCGACAGCAGCTTCATCGCCAACCTGCCCAATGGCTACATGACCGACCTGCAGCGGCCCGAGCCGCAGCCCGCGCCGCCGCCCGCCGCGCCGCCCGCCCCGGGCGCGCCCCCCGCCGGCCCGCCGGGCCCCGAGCGCCGCCCGCCCGCGCAGCCCGCGCCGCCCGCCTCGCAGCCCAGCCCGGCCCCGGCGCCCGCGAGCAGCGGCGGCGGCTTCTTCAGCTCGCTGTCCCAGGCGGTGAAGCAGACGGCAGCCTCGGCCGGGCTGGTGGACGCGCCCGCGCCCGCGCCCGCGCGCAGAGCCAAGGTGCTGCTCGTGGTGGACGCGCCGCACGCCGACTGGTGGGTGTCCCCGCGGGCGGGACGTGGGACGGCGCAGCCTGGGAGGCGCGGACCGCCGGGGTTTGGGGGAGAGGGCGGCGGGGATTTGTTTTTATTTTTCAACCTGGACCCTGGAGCTTGAGGTCAGCTGCGGGCCCAGGGGACCACGGCGCATCCCCGACGTGGCGACCCACGCGTCCCCGACCGCCTTCCTCCATTGGAGAAGAATGAAATGACCATGGCCGTATTCTGTGGGTCCGAGAGGGATGTGTGGGTTTGTTTGTTTTTGCTGGGGTGTGTGTGTGTGTGTGTGTGTGTGTGTGTGTGTGTGTGTGTGTGTGTGTGTGTTGGGGTGGAAGTCATGGTGGATTCTCGCAGCTGAGAGATGAAGACGTAGGTAAAATAGGGGCATAAATGATTCACCTTAATGCAGTTGATGGAAACTTAAATATGTGGGTCCCCCCCCCGCCCCCGGTTTTAAAGGGATATGTGATATTTTACCAACTAAGAATCGAAAGGCTGCAGAAATGGTTTCATCTAGTTGGGAGAAGTCTGAAAAAGAGCCATGGAAGATTAATTAATAGGTTCTGTTGGGTGTAGCAGGAAGCGAAAATGTAGCAGGTAGTGGGATGGTGGAATTGACTGATTGATAAGGGCTCGAAGAAAATAAAAGGCCAGGAATTTGAGGTGCTTTTCTTCAGGGATGTGAGGAAGATATTTGTAGGTTGGCTAGATGGTTTTCCTTCCTCAGAGTTTGAGGTGGGAGCCTGTCCCTGAGTGTTCCCCCCAGAGGAAGGCACACACCAGAGAGACCAGAGGTCTGTTGATCTCCCTTTGCAAGGCTGCTTCACTGCTTTGCTCTGTTTGTCCTTCTGGCAGTGGGAAACTAGGAGGGAGGGAGTTCTGGGGTGGGCTGGTAGTCGTGATGAGTAGGGATATCTTCCTACTCATGTGACCATTCCAGAAAGTCATCTGAGTGACTTGGTGGTTGGCTTTTTTCTCTTCAAGACTGTAGAGTAGACAACAAAACAAAACACCCCCCCCCCAACTTTGCCGTGTGCAAGAGGGTTCATTAGAAAAGTGAGAAAATTCTGTGGTGACAGTGTGTCCCCCCAGATGCTCCAACTAATTAAAATCAACAAGTGATTTTTAAGGGGGAAACGAAGGTGGCTAAGCTGTACTCATCATCATGTATAGTCCAAACTCTGTAGCAGGTACTTTCAGTGTGATATCTCATAGTTATCTAATTATGTACTGAGGTGTTGAAAAAGTCATACAGCCCTGAAATGATAGAATCAGACCTTGAATTCAAGGGAATTTGACTTCACTGTTGCCCGGCCCCTATGTTATATCTCCTCATTGTTATTGTATTATTGTTAGCAATATTAGTAAGAAGCTCTCATTAGGAGCTAGGTAGCTAGAGATGAAGGAAGGGTGCTTTTGGACAACTCACCCTCAAATATGGGAGATGAAATAGATACATGAAACAGCGAAAAGGAACCTAGAATTATTGGTTGGGACTAGTGTTTCAGTAATTAGTGAGAGTTACTGGAGAAAGCGTCACACAAGACGAGTCTGGAAGGAAGGCCACGATGAAAAGGGGAGATATGAGAATGACATTGGTGTTTCATTTTTCTAAACAAAATCCCACTTGTGTGCACCTTGCCCTGATCTTTCATCCC
The DNA here is from genome assembly GCA_004026965.1 of Petromus typicus. Taxonomy (NCBI): domain Eukaryota; kingdom Metazoa; phylum Chordata; class Mammalia; order Rodentia; family Petromuridae; genus Petromus; species Petromus typicus. The sequence continues at coordinate 33,994 of PVIR01008544.1, forward strand.
ACTGCATCTATTTGTTTACATCTAATTGCTAGTGAGGTGCCTATGGATAGGTAGATAATTATTTATATGAGTGTTTTGAGGCTGCTGGAGATCTGTGTGTAGTTAGATGTACTTCAGCAGATTGAGGTGTGAATCTGTCCTTGGATAGTAGTGTTTTGTGGAAAGAGTACCCAACATGAACTAGAAAATTTGCCTTGCCCTCGAGACTAGGCTTCTGATGGAAGTAGTAGAAGCCACTTTCTTGTGGGCTGACTCCCAACTGCTTGCTGATTCCCTCTAAAGTAATAACATTGATTTATTAAAACTCCTAAGCATAGTTTGAGTCCAGTGCTTGATGGCAGTTCAGTGCTTCTGTTTTTGTGCTTAATAGCAGTTCCAAGAATTGCAGAGTTTGTCACCTTCTAATGCATATCTTCTAAATTTATTGAAAACAACTGAGTTAAATCTTGATGAGTACTTTTAAGGTTTGTACCTGAATATGAAAGGGAGTTGTGATTGCACTTTATTGATCTTTACACTTAAACAAGGAACAAGTGCCCATGTGTGTGTGTTCTTGTTTCTTCTTGTATTGTCCTGTCACTGGTAAGAAGTTGGTTTTCTCTAGATTTCCCTGGTGCCATTCTGGTGATTCTGAATCTAGTGATCAAGTAGGTATTTCATCCTGCCAGATTTCAGTGTTTGACTTGAAAATCAGTAAGCACAGACACTTTTGGTTATCTAGAGAATGTAAATATTTATTGAGCCCATTTGTTCTATAAGATACATTTCCTAAGAAAAACAAGATATAGTGTCTGCTGTCTGAGAGCTTACTGTCTAGTGGTATAGGTAAGATAAATACATTTTTAAAAAGCTGCTTAAAAACTACCCATTGTGTTCCAAATATGGTCTTTAGACCAGCAGCACTGGCATCAACCAGGAACTTTTCAAATTATAAAATCTCAGGCCCCATCTCATACCTACTGAATGTGGAATGTTCATTTGAATGAGCTTCCCACATGATTCATAATCACATTAAATTTGAGACACACTGAACATGTGTGATATGTGATATATAATTAATGTTAAAGGTACAGCAACACCAACTACTTATCATTTATTAAACAATTGCTATATTCCCATTGTTACCAACTACTTATCATTCATTCATTCATTTATTTATTGAGACAGGGTCTTGCTTTGTAGTTTAGGCTGGCCTTGAGCTCACTGTATAGCCCATGCAAGCCTGGAACTCACAATAATCCTTCTGCCTATGCCTCCTGAGTGCTGGTATGTGGTACTGATTGCTCGTGGGCATGAGTCACTGCACTCAGCATTGTTGTATGAACCCAGGACCTTGCACTTGCAAGGTAGGCATCAGAACTACTGAGCTAAATCCCTGGCCCTACTTATCATTTATTGAGTGATTACTATATATCCATTGTTACTGTAAGGTCCTTAGAAATCTCATTTTTTGTTCATGGTAGTAGTGTACTGCTCTAGAATTTAAAAGAGATGGATGTAGGGTAGAGGACTGAAAGGCTTTGTAGAAGAAGTGAGATTAAAACTGAGCTTGGAGGGCTGGGGATTTAGCTCAGTGGTTTGATTGTCTGCCTGGATGCCTTGGCAAGCTGAAGATCCTGAGTTCAATCCCCTGGTACCACACATCACAGTGCTGGGCTTGGTGATTCATGCCTGTAACCCCAGCACTCATGAAGCAGAGGCAGGAGGATTGCCATGAGTTCGAGGTTAGCCTGGGCCACATAGTGAGTTCAGGGCTAGCCTGAACTACCAAGTGAGACCCTGCCTCAAAAAACTAAAAATATCCAAAAACAAAACACACCCCCCAGCAATTAAAAACAAAACAAAACCCACAAATAAATGCTCCCTCAAAAAATATAAAAAACTGAGCCTTGAAGAAATTTGAGTACAAAGAGATAAGTTTGGCTGAATCTGACCAGTGGATATCATAAAGAAGATATGGTGGCAAAAAAGGAAGTAAAAAGACAGGATTAATGCATTATATATGTAGTACTTTCTTCTATTTCCATTTTTTTTTGACTGCCTTTGCATATTTGATTAAGAACAAGGATATTCAAAATACAGTAGTTCGTTTGGACCAGTGCTTATAAGTAGTTCTAGAAAAATATTTGGATTGGATACTTGGGAAAAGCTTAAATGGGAGTTAGAGCTTCTCTGTGCTATTTCAAACATATAAAACATACTAATTCCACAGAGTTTCATGGGTTAAAGCAACAATAGTCAATACTTCAGAATTCTGGGATGTTATACCTGGAAAGACATCTGAGTTACTTTATAAATGGGGAAATCTTGGTCTGAAAAGAAAAAAATAACTTGTCCAGGGTTACTTAGCTACTTAATGGCATAAACTGAATTTGATTCTGGAACTTTACTCTCTATGAAGCTTTTTTTCCCCACTATTCCACAATGTCCCTCCATTTATACAGCCTTTCTAATTTTTCTTTTTCCATCCCTGACTCTCAAGTACATTTATAGCATTTAAACTTGAGGAAATCTGAATATTCATATAGCCCAGAGACATGACTTACCCAAGGACAAATAAGAATTTAGCTAGAGAAAGGGATCTAAGATTCAACATCTTCTGATTCCATCTTTGCTCTTAGTCATTTTTTGAGGAGATCTCTAAATCCTTTATCTACTTGAGAATACTATTATTATCTGCTTAAGAACCCTGACAGGAACCAATATATATCATGCACAGGTACTAATCCCTAAAGATGAGTGTGATCATAATGTATACCTAAAATGTAACAACAAGCTTAAATGAAATAAAAAGAAGCCTCATTGTGGAATTGTTGTTTGAAAAAGAACAACACAAACATATCATGCTATAGCCAGCAATCATACTATTCTTTTATATTATTGTTGTTTCAGCAAAATCATTCTAAAATGGTTGAAAGAGACTCTTAGAGACCTAGCTATCAAAATCCAACAATTGAATAGTTAGTAGGTCCTGTGCTTCATGATGACTTTCCTTTTAGGAACCTGTTTTTACTCTCCATGTCTTTACTTACTGTCTTTTTGTAGCCAAGTTCTGATCTGCAGTAACATGAGCTTTTGTAACATTTTCCTAAGTAAAAAGGAATAGAGGCCTCACTAGAAAGCTTCTCAGAAGTTCATACCTTTCTTTCAAATTTGCAGAACAATTTTAACTGACATATGGTTCAGTGCTCTTGAGTACCTAACATAAGCGTGGCGTTGTAAGGATGAGTTGAGCACAAGCCTAGTCTCCCAGGATCATATAATGGGTGGGGAGAGGATAGGTATTTAGACAGAATTTTAATGTAGTATGGTAATTAGTTATACACGGTGTTACAGAAACACAGAGATCCATTATTCTGGGGAATGAAGCTGTTGTGGTTAGAAATGTTCTGTGAAAGTGAATGTAGCACTTTGCATCTTCAGATAAGAATATTGTGGGCCAGGGATTTAGCTCAGTGGTTTCGGCACCTGTCTTGCAAGCACAAGGACCCGGGTTCATCCCTGGTTAACCACATACAACACTGGGCGTGGAGACTCACGCCCAGCAGCAATCATTACCACATACCACAGTGCCGGGCGTGGTGGCTCACGCCTGTAATCCCAGCACTGGGGAGGCAGAGGCAGGAGGATTGCTGTGATGTGAGTTGGAGGCTGAGCTCAGGGCCAGCCTGACCTAAAAAGCGAGACCCTGTCTCAAAAAACCTAAAAAAAAAAAGAATATCGTGTAGACATTCTCTAACATCTTTGCCAACCCTACACTATTTCTGCTGTACATTTTTTGTGCTATTTTCTCTCAAAAACTTTAGCTCCATAACTTTTTTCTTGGATAATGCCTATAAATCTTTGGAAGGATTATGTATCAACAAATGACTAAACATTTCCTGAATGAGAAGCTCACCTTTGAGTTCTTCCCATTCCGTTCATCCTTCTAACAAGTACTGCTAATATGTGCTGCCTGAATAAAGGTTAATCCTACAATATCTGCTGTGTATTTATACTGATATAGGCTGGAAATTTGGAATTTTTAGTTGAATTCCTCTCTCCTTGATAGACTTAAGATCTTTTTTATGCACATACTGAACTGTCAAGGGACATTTCTCAATTCTTGCCATGTGTACTATGCTTTATATTTTACAGTCATTCATATCCTTGTCTCTTTTTATCTTCACAATGATTTTGAGTAGTACACAGGATATCCATTTTGTAGATGCATGAACTCAGAAAAGCAGGTGCTTGTCCAAGAGTAGCTAAAGCTGAAGTATCCAGATCTGAGCCTAGATTGTCTGCAATAGTATGTCAAAATTTCTAGCAGAATTAGGTGACAGTTTTTTCTTCTCTCTTTTTTCATTTTGGAAGCAGATACTTTTTATTAACTGACTGAATCATAAACACACCATGGTAGATATTCTAGTTCATCCTTCTAATAAGCCTGTTGATCATGTATTCCTTATTTCCAGCATCTCCACTTTCCACAGAATGGGTGATCTTTTTCTTTATTCTACCCGGTGGAGAAGATAATTTGAAAGGCTACAGAAATTCGCTTCTCTGAAACATTTTCCAGTAGTATAGGTCTTATGAATCAGATCTTTCATGCAGATGATACCATATTTACTAAGAGATCGAGTGATCAGTGAGTTATCTGTCAGGGCAATTTGCTTCTATTGATTTTGCCATAGCGATGCTTGTATACTAATTCATTTACTGACTTCTGATTTTGGAACTATGCAATATATGGTTCCACAATTCTGAGCATGTTAAGTGAAGTCTTGTTAAACTTAACAAAGATACCACTGAAGATCTGACAAAGGTAAAGATGCTTCAATACCTTGTGGACGTTTGGGCTCACACTATTGATACCCTGATCTGGATGACAAATGCCAGTTTGGGTTTTGCAGATACATAGACGTTGTCAGCTTTTCTTGCCATCCTAGCCATTTGAATTTCAGTTCTATATGTCTGTCTAAACTCATGATAGAGCCTGGCTTTTTCATAAATGACTTTTTTTTTTTTTTAGGTTTTTGGAGACAGGGTCTCGCTTTGTGGTTCAGGCTGGCCCTGAGCTCAGCCTCAAACTCACATTACAATCCTCCTGCCTCTGCCTCCCGAGTGCTGGGATTACAGGCGTGAGCCACCACGCCCGGCACTGTGGTATGTGGTACTGGTTGCTGCTGGGTGTGGGTCTCTACACCCAGTATTGTTATGCGGTTACCGGGGAATTGAACCCGGGTCCTTGCGCTTGCGAGACAGGCGCCGGAACCACTGAGCTAACTCCCCGGCCCATAAATGACTTTTTTCCTTGCCTCTCGAAGCATTTTGGGGGCAAATTTCTTTTTCATGTGCTTTACCTTTTACTCTGTGAAATGTCTTCACTTTTTCTTAAGGATTTCTCATACAGCAGGAACCTTCTTTTTCTTTTCTTCAACAACCTCCATGGTTCCAGCCAGAAAAGAGGAAGTTAGCACATGTATACTGTCCACCTAAAGACAGCATATGTAAGACCCCATGAATTATAGGTGTCCAAGGCTGCTGACAGCTGGGCTCCTTGGGATCCTAATTCCCTAGGTTGCACTGACAGGATTAAACTTGAGTTCCATGTCATAATTTGTTCAAATGAACACCTCATAGTTGTGCACTATAAATCCTGACATGCATCATGCTATGGGCCATAGTGAGTGGGCTCCCTGACCCACAGTATCTGCAACCATGACCCTGGTGACTTCTGCCTGAAAAATGAGCCTTTGGGAACACGTCCCGAATAGCTAGCTGTGACTTGAACTCAAAAGTCAGTGTTGGCTTTCTTCTGGCTCTCTGCCATATGGACAAAGGCTCTGCACCCCCTTTGCCACGTGGCCTTAGTCCTCCTCACTCTGCCAGCCTAGGGGGCTGTGTCTAGGTCCTGATTGTGGGCAGGAACTGTAGAGTTTCCCAGCTAACCAAAGTGGTGAGGACAGGATGAGCAGGGCTCCATTGATCTCAGAGCCTGAGAGGCGGAGGCAGGACAACCTATGGCAGGGAGTATGAGCTGCAGGGGGGGTGCAAAGAGGGCCAGAAGCTGGGGCCACAACTATGTGAGAGGGAGTACCCTGAGCGGCTCAAGAGACCAACAGTTTTTTTTCTTTTTAGGTTTTTTGAGACAGGGTCTCACTTTTGTAGTTTGGACTGGCCCTGAGCTCAGCCTCCAACTCACATCACAGCAATCCTCCTGCCTCTGCTTCCTGAGTGCTGGGATTACAGGCGTGAGCCACCATGCCTGGCACTGTGGTATGTGGTACTGGTTGCTGCTGGGTGTGAGTCTCCACACCCAGTATGGTATGTGGTTACCGGGGATCGAACCCCCGGTCCTTGTGCTTGCAAGACAGGCGCTGGAACCACTGAGCTAACTCCCCGGCCCCAACAGTTTTTTTTCTTATAAAAATTATTTCTATTGAGGGCTGGGGAGTTAGCTCAGTGGTTCCGGCGCCTCTCTTGCAGCAACCAGTACCACATACCACAGTGCTGGGCATGGTGGCTCACGCCTGTAATCCCAGCACTCGGGAGGCAGAGGCAGGAGGATTGCTGTGATGTGAGTTGGAGGCTGAGCTCAGGGCCAGCCCGAACCACAAAAGTGAGACCCTGTCTCAAAAAACCTAAAAAAAAAAAAATTGCTTCTATTGAAATAGAATATTTCTATTGAAATATTTACCACATGATTCATTTCAACAGCATCCCACTGCTTTTGAAATTTAATTTACAAATATTTGATATGCATAATATTTTCAGCATTATATCTACTGCATGGAGTGAGGGTATGGTTAAATGCTGTGGCCTCAGGATGGAGGATTGTACTATGGTGTGTGTGTGTGTGTGTGTGTGTGAGAGAGAGAGAGAGAGAGAGAGAGAGAGAGAGAGAGAGAAAGAAAGCATTTTGTGGCTTTTCCATTGTGTATGCACCACTAATCTTGTGAGGAAGACCTTCTTCATGTTTACTGGGTGGTGTACTATCATCCTTTGTTTTGGCTTCCCAGAAGGCTTTCTTGTTTCTCAGACACTGCTTCCATAAGCATGAAGAGGTAGTTTAGGATTAGACAGGTGATATATGGTAGAACAAAGTGAGCAAATACCACAGGTCCCTGCACTGCTATGATGTCATGCAATATGACTAACAATCAGTAGACATTTAGAAATTTTGTGTCTGTCTCTGGACAGCAAGAACTTCTAAATTTTAACCTGTTCACTGAGAGTTGTAAAGTAGACTAAGATTATATTCAGTCCACCTATGCTTTTCTCCTTTCTCTTTAGTGTATGAAACAGTGTGTAGATTGGATTGAGAGTTGAGACCTAGGATGGAACTGAGGCCGCACCATTAAACATTTGACAATACAGAGTCACATAATCTATCTGAGTTTTCTCCTTGTCCCCATTTGACAGTTTTATTGGGGATCTGCTATATGCTAAATGTTATTCTAGATTCAGGAATAAGATAGACAAAAATTTGTTTTCTTCTCTATAAAATGAAATTAGCAAAACATTTGTGAAAATTAAAAAATATCCTAAAGAAGCACTTTGTAAAAGATTAAGAGATATACTGCTCATTGTTATATTCTTCATGTTTTCAATGGCAGGTATCCTGCCTATTTTGATTCATCACTTTGAGTTCTCCAGATTTATTTGTTTGGTTTGTATACTTCATGGATAGAGAATCTTGATTTGTAATGTTTTTCTATAATTGAGAGTCACTGGCTCAAAAAAAATATTATTGAAAGTTTTTTGTATTTTAATTTTAATTTTTTATATTTTTTGATACAGGATCTCACTTTGTAGTTCAGGCTGGCCCTGAGCTCACTATATAGCCCAGGCAAGCCTCGAATTTACAGCAGTCCTTATGCCTCTGCGTCTTGAGTGCTGGGATTATAGGCATGAGCCACCGTGCCCGGCTATATTTTTTGAATAAAATATAATTTGGTTATTTTTTAAAAGAAAGATACATTTTATTTAACTCAACTGTATTCAATAGGGACAGAATCACATAAATATTTTATTTAATAAAGTACAGAAATTCTAAAACAGTTCTACTTCAGTTTCTCTTATAACTAAGGAAGAATGGCTAAGAAGGAAATGAAGGAGAGAAATATACAGTATGCTTTTAAAAGATGATGCCTGTATTATTTCCCTTATCCAAGCTGTCTTTCACATTGCTTTCAGAATATTGATAAACAAAACAAAAATACCTATAAATTTTATAATGTTAATTTCCTTCCTAACATTGTACTCTATCACAGAGTGCTCATTATGTTTATTTACAGACTGGCTCCAGATGATCTTTTCAGACTTGTTTCCCATTGCTCTCAAACATTCTCATTGATATATGCTTTGGGTTATCCTCTCCATGCCCTTACACTGGATGTTGAAGAGGCTGTGAAAGTAGTACCCAGTGCCTTTGTTTGGATTATTCTTGGTCTTGGTCTTGCCCTTCTCTTCTTAACTTTGTTTTTCTTATTACATTCTCAGCATGGGAGTACTGCCTTTTTGAAAAGACCCATCCCTTCCTGTCTTCTCTATGATCTTGCTGCATTTTTTCATTTCTTCTTTTTCCTTTTATTCATGTTCTCGTATTCTACTGGTTACTTATTTTCCTGGTTGCTGCATCATTTTACATAAAAAAAATCAAATGTGAAAGATGGTGGAGTGGTGAACAGCAGGGAAAATGGCCTTTCTGAGATTTGGTGTCCAGATGCTGGAGTATAGCAACACAAAGAAGAAAAGGAGGGAAATGGATCCCTGGGACGAGGAAGGATCTGAAGTGAGAACTGAAGCCTGTGGGGAGAGTGAAGAGAAAGACTTCTACAAAAAAGGTGAGGGCAAGTGGTGCTTTCTTTCTGAGCTCTTGGTGTGTGGTGCCTCAAAATGACCAGCTGGAACCTGCAGACACACGGTGACTGCTGGCAACTACAGAGGCCTCCACAGAAAAAAAGCATCAGTGGAATACAGCAGTGGATACATTACTGCTGTGGCTGGTGAGTTATTTGGGTTCAGATATCTCCCAGGAGAGGGTGATTGGTCAGTAGCCGTCTTGGAGAGGGCCCAACTGAGCTCAAAAATCAGAGCAGCTGTGGGCTGGCTTCATTAGGGTGAGGCAGAACTGAGTTCAAGTCAGTAGGAAGTGAAGGAGCCAAGTTTCAGCTGGTAAGAGGCACATGGGGTGTTGCAGGCTGAACAAGATGGGTTCTAGCTTCAGAGCCAGAAATCAGCCTGACCCTTAGAACTAAAGGTGGGGGCTTGCTGGGATTATCCACTACTTCACTGTGAATCTATGGCTGGCTTATTGGGATTAATCAAAATGGATCTAGACTCTTGTCTGCCCATTTTGCCAGGGACAGCAGAGATGTATCTTCAAGTGGACTTTCTTTTCTTCTTTTTTGTTTCAAAAAAGTGTGAACATTATACCTAGTTTTTTGTTGTTGTTCTGTTCTGTTCTTGGTTTTTCTTCTTCTTTCTTTGCCACTTGTCTTCTTCACCAGTTTTCCATAGTTTGTGTAATTTTCCTTTGTTCTCCACCCTTGCATCTAATCTCTATCTCTCCTTCTAGTTCTCTATTTTTCCCCCTTAACCTCTTCTAAATTTTTCCCCCTTGAGGTTAAAAATGCCATTCTGAAGGTGTATTTACTATATACAATTTTCTGATTTGTTTCAGATTTTGGTATCTAGTTCATATGGTTAAAGGTGACAAATTACTATTTGCTAATTACTAATTATCACAGTTTTTCATTTTCTAGGTTGCCTGTGATCCTATCATCATTGCTGATTGTACTGCTTTAGCTAAGGTGACATAGTTGTTTTAATTGCTTGTTTGATGTGCCAAGACTGAGACTGCCTAAAGGTCGTAATAGTATAGGCCAGTTCTAAACAACCAGGTGGTAGGCCAAATAGAAACTTCTCATCTGCAGTAAATTGAAGAGATGGTATCTTGCAACAAATTCAAAACTCAAAGCCTAGAAGACATCTCTTAGAAGTAATCATTTCCTAAGGGTTCTGAATACTAGCCAAAAAACTACTTGTCATAAGCAATTTATAAGCATCAACCTAGGATTTAAACTAAAAAAAAAAAAAGAAAGAAAAAAAGAAAATGAAAAGACACTTGAGTGGGGTGCAGCCCTAAATTTCCACATCACCAAAAGCAAACTCAGGGGCAGTGAGGTGGAATAATTCAAAACATGCCCACTGAGAGGTAGTAACAGCAACAAAGCAGGTGAATGAAGCTGTAGAAAAAAATCAAAGTGGAAATAGTTTCTTAGAAAACTAGAGATGGTGACCATAGTGAAAGATATGATTAGTGACTCTAGAACAGATACCGATTTAAAAAAGAAAGGAGGAGCTTAGCACAATGAAAACCATGAATGCCCAACATAGGAAAGTAATGGAATCCATGAAATAGATTCAAACAGATATCCAGGAGTTGAAAATTCCACTGAAAGTATATGAAGCAGAATGAGCCAATGTGGGGGCATAATATCAGATATAGAAGATAGGGTTGCAGTTAGTGACCATGAAAAAGAAGATATCTTAAAAATAGCAAGAGGACATGAAAATCCAACAGCTGCTAGATGATGCAAAGAAGAATAACATGAATGTTAAAAACCTGTTCACAGAAGTCATGGCAGAAAACTTCTCAAATGGGGAAAAACAATTTGACATACAGATAAATGAGACAGAGAACTCCAGTTATCCATATTAAAAAAAAAATACACCAACACACGATAGTCAGTATTTAAGAAATTCAGCACAAGAACAGAATATTAAAAGCCGTTTGAGAAAATAAATCACTCATAAAGGAAAAGCCATCAGAATCACAACAGACTTCATAACACAAACCCTAAAGTCAAGGAAAGTTTGAAGTATTTCAAGCCCTAAAAACAACCTTCAAGCTACACTGATATACCTTACAAAACTATCTTTCAAAATTGATGGCTTGTTGGGTGTAGTGGCTCACACCTGTAATCTTAGCATTTGGGAGGCAGAGGCAGGAAAATTTCTGTGAGTTCAAGGCTGTCTGGGCTTCATGGTGACTTCAGGGCCACCCTGAACTAGAAAGTGAGAGCCTGTATCAAAAAACTAAAAAATAAAATAAATAAAATAAAAGATGGAGAAATAAGATATTTCCATGACAAAGAACACCTGAAGAAATTGATGGCCACCAAGCTAGCACTCCAGAGTGTTTTGAAAGACACTAGACATTGATAACAAGGAGTACATCTCCATTAACCCCAACAGAATGAATCCACTAGATAAGCAAACTATTAAACAGAGAGTGGAAAAAGGGAACCAATAATAGGAAAATAATGACAAGGATAGGTCAATAGTTACTAGTTATAGCCATCAATTCAAATAATCTCAAGTAACCAATTAAAAGAAATAGACTGGCAGAATGATCATGAAGCAGGATCCAACGATATGCTGCATATAGGAAACACATTTAATTTAAAAATTAATAGACTGAAAGTCAGAAGGTAGAAAACAATACTCTCCATGTGACAAGAAACTGAAAAAAAAAGTAAGGGTATCCTGTTTGCAGACAAAGTAGATTTCAAGGCAAGACTGATTAAGAGAGACAAAGTCAATGCATCTTTACAAAGAGAACAATGCAAGAGGAAAATATATATATCAGATACCAGCACATCTAACTATATAAAACAAATATTAACATACATGAAAAATCCCATAAGCACTAATATAATTATAATATAATTAAATATTTATAATATAAATATAATTTATAAATGTAATGGGCCACCTCAATCCTGTATTTGTCACAAATAGATCAACTAGACAAACATCAATAAAGAAATATCAGAACTGAATCAAACTTTTGAACAAATAGACTCTGCAGATATCCTCAGAGAGGATCCATACCACCAAGAGAGTAAAGAGACAACTTACAAATTGTAGCCAGATGTTCCTCAGACAAAGGACTAATATCTAGAATATAAGAAGAACTAAAAAAAAAATCATACCCCTCATATTTAAAGATCAACTCCAAAAATGAACACCTGGAATGAATAGACACTAAGAGATTAAGAAAATAGAAGAATGAATTGAGGAGTTGGCTTTTTTGAAGATTAAAACTGACAGGCTCCTAGACAGCCTTATTTTAAAAAGTGAAAGAAAAGACTCAAATACATGCAGTTAGGAATGAAAAGGGTGAAATCACAATGGACTTTGCAGAAATCCAGAAAAAAGATACTGGTAAACAATGCACCAAATCATCAAGAAGATTATACACCATGACCAAGTAGGATTCATCCCAGGGATTCAGGGATGGTTCAACATATACAAATCAAAAAATGTTATACATCATATATAAGAGCCAAGGATGAAAACCATATGATCATCTCAATAGACGCAGAAATAGTTTTTGGCAAAGTCCAAACCCCATTCATGAGAAAAATCCTGCAGAAAATTGGAATAGATCATCTTTATCTCAATCTGATAAAAGCCATCTATGACAAACCAACAAGCAACATCATATTAAATGGATAGAAACTGAAAGCTTTCCTTCTAAAATCAGGAACAAGGAACAAGGAACAAGGAACAAGATACAATGTCCACTGTCACCACTATTATTCAATATGGTTCTGGAAACAGCCAGAACAATTAAGAGGAAGAAATAAAAGGAATAAGGTTGGGAAAGGAAAACGTCATATTATCATTATATGCTGATAACATGATATTCTAAATAGACTCCAAAAACTCCATCAAAATACTTTTGACAACCTAATTCAGATATGCAGCTGGATATAATGTCAGGATACATTAAAATATTTAATGTATCCCCCTCATATTTAAAGACCCACCCAATAGCGTTCCTGTACACAAATAACAAAGTCACTGAGAGAGAAATTAGGGAAACTATATCTTTCACAATAGCATCCAAAAAAGTAAAATACCTAGGAATTAACCAAACAAAGGAAGTAAAAGACATTTACATGGAAAACTAGTACTCTGAAAAAGAAGATTGAAGAAGATATCAGAAAATGGAAAGATATCACTTGTTCTTGGGTGGGAAGAATCAATATAGGGAAAATGGCTATATGTCCAAAACTGTTGTATAAATTTAATGCAACCCTATGAAAATTCCAATAGCATATCTCACAGAATTGGAGAAAGAAATCCTAAAATTCATTTGAAAACAAAAGAGACTTAGAGTGGCAAAAGCAGTTATGGAGGCCAAGGGGGTGATGGTGAGGAGAGATCACAATCCCTGATTTGAATTACAAAGCTACTGTGATAAAAACTGTATGGTACTAGAAAAAAAAAAAAAAAGGATCAGTGGAACAGATTAGAAGACAGAAACCCCAGACATACTTACCTATCTTGTCTTTGACAAAGGAGTGAAACACCTTCCCTGGAAGAAAATAACCTTTTTAATAGGTTGATGCTGGAAAAGTTGGCCTTCCTCATGCTGAAGGTTGAAACCAAACCTTTATCTTCACCATGTACTAAATTCAAATAAAAATAGATCAAAGATATAAATATTAAAACAAACATTAAGTCTGCTTGAAGATAGGATAGAACTCTTGAAGACATTGAGGTAGGCAAAGACTTTGTGAACAAAACCTTAATTGAATAGGAAATATAACAAAGAATTAACAGTGGAGATCTCTTATTAAAAAGCTTTTGTACAGGAAAAGAAACCACCAACAGAGTAAAGAGACAACTTACAAATTGTAGCCAGATGTTCCTCAGACAAAGGACTAATATCTAGAATATATGAAGAACTAAAAAAAAAAAAAGCATACCCCTCATATTTAAAGATCAACTCCAAAAATGAGCACCTGGAATGAATAGACACTTCTCAGATGAAAATGTACAAATGGAGAATAAGAATATGAAAAAATATTTAATAATACTGGTTATTTGAGAGATCCAAATTAAAACAATGCTGAGATTCCATCTTATTGCAGAAGGAATGGTCATTGTCAAGAAACCAGCCAATAACACATTCTGGTGGGACTGTGGGGAAACTGGGAACTTTATCCACTGTTGATGGGAGTGTAGACTGGTGCAACCACTGTGTGCAGATTCCTTGGAAAATTAAAGTCTAAGGAAAGAAGGAATGAGGGAAAAGGAGGATAGGAAAAATGGAAATAGCTCTTGTAAGTAAGGAAGGGGAGAGGGATCAAAAAGAGAATGGGGCAATGGGAAAAAAGCAAGATATAAATATCATCGAATCGCCCATAATGAATGTCATGTACATCTAAAATGCACCAATAAATGTTTTGCTTTCAAAAAAAAAAGTGAAAAAACTGCTCTTATTTTGTTGTTGTTATTTTTTGTTTTGTTTAACTGTTCTGGGGCTGTAACCCAGTGACTCCTGCATGCATGTGAGTGCTCTATCATGGAGCTACATTTCCAGCTGTGCTTTTTACATTTTTCATCATTCTTCCAAAAGTGAGTGAGAATTCTCACTTGTGTTTCTATTTTCTTTTTCCATTTTTTCTCTTCCTCACTGATCCTGGCTTCTGCTTTTTCTGTAACACTACATTGGTAGTTTCTGGGCAAGCTAATTGTTCTTCTCCAGAGGAAGAAAGCAGTCTATACCTTCATGGTATGTTTGGCATTGTTTGTCTTTCTTTTTTGCAAGTCCCTTGACTTCTGAAGACTGCATACTTTGTTCTCTTTATACCTGTCCTCTTGACATTTGTTCTTCTGCCTCATTAAATGTTCCTCAGGGAATCATTTTTTGCAAACTTCTTTTTTCCATTCTAGATATTCTCCCTACTTTCATCCCTTCTCAAGATGTTGATTATCTCCTAAGTGCGATGAGTTTCCATATCTTTACCTTTAATACAGAAATTGACTTTGATCTTCAGACATCTGTTCCTTGTTTGCTGTTCATTTCCATGTGGGTGGTTAAAGGTGATTCAAGGTCAGTTTATTCAAAGTCATTTTATATTTTTCTTTCTTCAGCTCCTCTTATATTGTCTGAACTAGTGACACCTAATGGACACTTATTTTAAGGTCTTATTAACTTTCACCTAAAACTTCTGCAAGCCTTTTCATAATTTTCACTTAATGAGGTGAATAATCTATTTAGCATGCAAAATTTGCCCCCTTACTCCTTTTTAAAATTTTTTTCAGTGACTTCTCTGTCTTATAATATAAAATTCATCCTCCTACTGTGATTTGACCCCTGCTTTCTTTCCTGGTGTTCTTTTAACAGTTTCTATCCGCAAACTTCATTTATGGAACTCATTGCAGTTCTACACTCATAATATGGTATTCCTCCTTGTCTTTGCTAACCCATCTACTAATGTGACAATTGCCTTTGCTTTTCTTTCCTTCCTTTGGGATTTCGATGAATATATGCTTTTCTAGAAATCCTTACCCATCTTCCTACATTGCATTGAGCAGTGTATTTCCTTTATCCCTTCTTTCAGTCCTATTCTAAATTTTTATTTATATTTTTATAACTAGACCTAACACCATCATCCATTCATGTGTGTGTATCTACCACCAAGTAATGAGTTCTTAGGAAAGGCTCAGTGTCCTCAATGTCTAGCAGAATGCTGACACATAGTTTTAAGTTAATACATCTTTGCTGTATGGAGTTGAGAGAGAGAGAGATTCAGAAAACGAGAAAAAAATCAATTTAAAAAAGAAAAGGAATGAAGGGAATGGTAGAGAAAGAAACATTCTAGGATTAGGGGTATATGCCATTATGTTGAAAATCATTCTTATTCTTTTCAAATACACACTTTAGATTGGTTTCTATATTAGTTTTTTTTTTTTAAAGATTAAGCACTAATTTTCAAATACTCCAAACAAATCACAAATCTTTAGAGATTTTGCTCTCAGTGAAAGAGCCATAGCAGTCTATAGCGCTGGGAAGTAGTGTCTGATCCTTAGTAGCTTAGAGCAGAACAACTAAGCTGCATTTTCAGCCTTTATTTTGAGGCAGACTTATGAAGTTGTCAGGTTAGCCTCACACAAGTCATTCTCCTCCTTCAGCCATCTAAGTAGCTAGAATGACAGATGTGTACCACTACCCTCAGCTTAAGGTGTACTTTAAAAGTATGTCCTTGATGGGCTCAGGGGTTTAGCTCAGTGGTTCTGGCACCTGTCTTGTAAGCGCAAGGCCCCAGGTTTGATTCCCAGTGACCACATACTACAATACTGGGTTTGGAGACTCAACGCCCACCAGCAATCAGAACCACATACCACAGTGCTGGAGTGGTGGCTCACACCTATAATCCCAGCACTCGGGAGGCAGAGGCAGGGAGATTGCTGTGAATTTGAGGCTGAGCTCAGGACCAGCCTGAACTACAAAGCGAGACCCTGTCTCAAAAAAGAAAAAAAAAGTATATATATGATAAAAATAATTAAGTTGTCTCTTCTAGAGTCAGGGCTAGAGATTAGTCTTTTAATTCTTTGATTTTATTTTAGAAATTATAATTTATTTTCATTTCTCTCATAGCATTAACTCATCGTATCACAGTGAGATTTTATTTATCTGACTTTCTCATCTCATCTTCAACAATACTGTGATACCCTTGAGGACAATGAGCTTTTATTTCACTATCCCCAGCATTTTTTGACAAAGATTTTCAGGAATTATTTTCTGAACTGATCATGACTCATGAAAAAAATTATGAATATATCAATTATGAGTAAAAGAAACTCTTTAGTTCCCTATAAATAAGCATGTATATATATATAATAAATGACAACTACAGTAACCAATGAGTGCTCAACAATAGGAAGTTAAATATCTTTCTATAAACTGTAAAATGGTATAAAAGCAATGGTTATTGTTGTTAGACTAGCATTTCTTGTACCCTACCTCTTAGCATAGGTCAGTGATGTACTTGCTCCACCTCCCTCTAATTCTCCCTTCTGTGATGTGCATACTCATCTCATGTTTGCTCTTACCTTCAGGAGAACAACCATCATGCTCTAAACTTCCTTTCCTTTCTTAACTGAGGCACCAAGATGTCTTTGTTTACTGGAGCCTTTCTTGAGTTTCAAGGCCTGTTCTTTCTTTTCTTCTTTCTATTGAGGGTTATTCTTCTATTCCAGTCCTCCTAAGCACTACTATAATTCCTTTTGAAGGAACTATATCTTTGATCTCTTTCTCAATTCAAGGAGCCTAACAAGTTTATACAATAACTTCAGTGTCCTGACAATAATGATTTCTTTTATATAACTATAGAATATATAGTTTCAGTTTTGTGGAACTCATAAAGAATCTCAAGAAAGACAAAACTAGGGTAATGTAGAAAGAATACTGCAAACTCTCAACACATCTAGATTCAGGTCTCCTCTCTGCCCATTAACTTTGTATTAGCAGAGGCAACCCTCAAAGCCTCAGTTTCTACTTCAAAAACTAAGGATGTAGACTAAATATTCTATCTTCAGAGATCCTTGTAAATTAAGTGATTTCTAAAAATCGAGTGCTTTCTAAAGGTATTGTTGGATGGTATAAAAAGTTGCTCAGAGTAGGGAGAAGACATGTTGGACTTGAGAAGTCATAATGTTTCATAAAGGGGGACGATCTGAGCTGAGCTTTGAAGGGTGACTGGGGTTAGATTATTAGGGAAAGAAAGATATTTTAATTAAGAGGAAGAGAAAAGAGCAAAAGTATAGTAGCAATCATAAGATGTGCAGAGAGTAGATTTAGGCTAGTTGGCCTCAAGGGTTTTGGCAAGGAAAAAAATTCAGACAAGCACGGTGGTTAAATGGTTATAATTCATAAAGTACTGAGCATGTACTATGCAATAGGCAGGCACAGTTTTTAGTCAAAGTATTAACCAAATCATGAAATATACTAATATTGTTAGCTAGTAAACAGTTCCATATTCTAGATTTCCAGATAACAGCATTCCAGATTTCTCTTTGCCTAAACACCAAGATGTTTTTTGTTTTTTTTTTTTCTTATTGACACAGGCACATGATTGACCTTAGGCAATTTTTTATTCCCTCGAAATTTTAGGTTGTTCATTATCAAAAGGAGATGAAGTATGGCACAGTATTCTTATAAGAATCAGTTAAAACAAACTTTGAAAGTGCCCAACACGAGAACTGGCATATAAGAGAGTCTCAAAAAATATTCCACCATGACAAGCAGATTCTCATAGCAGCTTTAAGGCAACAGCTTACATGAATATTTATAGGAGCCTTCAAGTCAAGTAATATCATTTATAGAGAAGTTTCCATGACACTAAAAAACAATTTTGAAAAATAGAACAAACCTGGATGAATATTTCTTCATTTTTGTTGAAGTAGTTTGTTTATATAGCATAGAAAACACTGATTATGAGTGTTTTGAAACAGAACCCAGTGAATATGTTTTTAAGTTGGCTTATTTTTGGAAACTTTGAGCACTATCATATCCATGCCTCATTTAATCATCATCACAGTAGTATCTGTGGTGCAGTAATCAATATTACTCTCATTTTACTTAAGAAATTAAGATCTAAGGTAGTTAAGAGGACTACTCAAGCTCCAACAGCCAAGAAGTGACATGATATGATCTGGCTAGAACCAGATCCTTGACTTTGATATTCAGTGTATTTTTATAGGCTTCCCGAACTGAGTCTCAGGTTCCATAGAGGTAAGCGGTTAGCTAATCCACTTGGAAACTATACTAACTGGACAGAAATATCAGTTCTTCAAGCTATTTTATAGAGCCCTTTGTCTCCCAAGGCTATTTATCTTGTTTACCTGGGAAGTCTCTTCAGAAATTGTTTGATTCTGACACATAGAGCCAATGAACAGTATCATGGAAGGTAGTGGTAGGCATGTTCAGACAGTTTAATTCATGTCATAGAAAATCATTGCCCTTTTGTCCAAATCTCAGTTTCCTTATCATTAAAATTGAAGTAATAGCACATACTTTTTTCATGAACCAATGCTTGTGGAATGACCTTGGATACTGTAGCACACCCAATGCTCAGAATAGTATATGTGCTGAAACTGTAGTCACAGATGGAATTGAGGGTAGATATGGAAAGAAAATATTCATTTAGTTTCCCTTTAAATATGGCTACAGACAGCTTTTCTAGTTACTAGTAGTAAGAATACAGGGGAAAAAATAGGTTTTCCCCCTTATTATCTAGGCTGCTGATTCTATTCAGAGCTGAGGAGACAGTGAATTTTTTCTATAACTTTTCTCCCTGCTGGTACTTAATTTATCCATGGACACAGGTCCTTTGACCATGATGGTGAGCTTAGGCATGTATGCCACAGCCAGCTGTTATCACTGAAAGCTCTAAAAGATTTGTCATCACTGTCTTATAACTTGGGGCTCAGTCCAGAAGTGAACATATTTTCTGAAACAAAATTCAGACATGAAGACTTGGTTTTGAGTGCAAGAAATAGCCTGGAAGATTTCAAAATGCTGAAATTCAGGGGAGATTTTGAGGACGAGATGATGAGACTAAAAACTTGAAATCAGTAGATTTCAAAAAAATGTAGGCCAAATTGCTGTTGGCATCCCTATTTCATAGCACTTAGTTTTCATCAGGCTGAGTTAATCTTAGCTCAACTATGAGTTGCTATTGGCAATCTTTATTCCAGGTTTTTGCATTTCATAGAAAGAGCTGAAAAATAGAAAAATTCTAAGTCATTAATGGTGGAATTTCAGCAGTAAAATTATGGGAAAATATGAACCATTCTTTGTTAGCACACACCAACACAAAAAATCTGCTTTGAAGGAAAAAACCAACAATTGACCTGGCAAAATAGCAGGACACTGATTTTCCTGCAGTCTCAAGATGATTTATGTAAACATTTTTGGTTGAAATACTATACTTAGCCATACTTTGGGAGAAAACTTTAGCATTGTAATTCTGTGATAAGTTAATATATTTAAGTAAAACTTTACAATATCTTATATGCTTTGATTTTCTGTGTAATCATTTGTCACCTTAACCTTGTGATAAATTGGTGTAATTTGCCGTGAAGATTAGAAGGCCAGAGCTCAGAGACATTGTGATGTGCTTAAAGTTGCAACACAGAGATAGGCAGAGCTGCATCTAACAGCTAGACTCTGCTCCATGCCCTTTCTCCTTCCTCAGTACCCCTTTCATCTGTACAGCTGAGCTTTTTTTTTTTAGGTTTTTTGAGACAGGGTCTCACTTTGTGGTTCAGGCTGGCCCCGAGCTCAGCCTCAAACTCACATCACAGCAATCCTCCTGCCTCTGCCTCCCGAGTGCTGGGATGACAGGCATGAGCCACCATGCCCGGCACAGCTGAGCTTTTCTGGCTGTGCATTAGTCAACTGATGATGCTTTTGCGCAGAGGCATCAAGGATAGATTAAAAAATTGCTTCAGCTGAAAAGAGCCTGCACAGTCTGTGACAGGTGTTGTGTAGGTTGGTTGAAAATAACTTAAAGACTGTCTCCTTTTCCTGTATGTTTTTGTTAATTCTTATAATACTTTATGACTTAGGCATCCTTCTGGTGCCTCTGATATATTTCAAACTAATTTTAAATTGTCAAGAAAGGGGATTTTCTTTCCAGAACTCAGTTCCATAAAGCTTCTTATTTTCCTTTGTACCTCAAAATTTATTTCCTAGCCGCAGCTCAGGGTGGTGTGAGACTTAAGTTCCTAAGAAGACTTTCCCTGCCGATCTGTTTTTTCCTGCTCCTCTTTTTCTGCCATAGCCAATCCCTCTTGCTACATCCTCCTTTCCCCCATTGATTCCAGTAGTAGTTATATGGAAGGTTCTGGTAGCCAACTGTGAGTTTAAGGAAAAGTTTTTGAAGCTCCTCATCTCTCTACTGAGAGTATTTCCCTGAAGATCCTAGATACTTCCTGCTACTGTGACCACTTCCAAAATTCTATGCTTTGCTCTAGACCCATTAGGAGCAAAGTTCTTGGAAGTAACTGGGGGAAGAAAGACTCTCCACAGACCTGGTTGATTTGCTTTTTGCCTTAGTTGAAACTTAGAAACAGACACATAGAAATGAGCCATTTGTTTCTAATGAAAGGATTTGTTTCTATCTTTTCTCCTCTGGATTTGTTTTAGGACTTTCCCGTGTAACTTATCCATTCTTTCATGAACTCTTCAGTAGCAGCTTGTGCTCTAATGCTGAAGACATTTTCTTGTTTTCACAAAGCTACATAGTTCAGTGAGGGGAAATAAGGAACTAAACAAGTAATATAATAGTGTGATTTACTGTTGTACCAACAGGATTACAGGAAGTTTTAAATAGAAAATATTTCTTTCATAAATTCACCCTAGCAGTAGAGCAGCTGCTTTCACATTTTTCTGTATTGCTTCCAACATTTGTCTGAATCTCAACATATTTTAAATAATTATGATTGTAGCTGATTATTTTACTTTTTATTTTCAGTAATTTTATATATTTGTAATAGTCATATAGAATATGAGAATATTGGTAACTATATTGTTACATAATCGATATTTTTCAGAGCTCATGCACAATGGTTTCTTTAATTATATTTTTGTTGGAGAACTATGTTGGCTTCTAGCTTTTCACCATTATTAAATACCATTCTCAATTTTCAGGAGAGAAACTACTTGATCAAAGATTATTATGAAAAGATAAATTCTTAAAATCCAGGTTATTATGAGATGTATCATTTGATATTTTTACATTTAATGTCCACAAAAGCTTCTATAAAAGATTTTTTCAATTCACAAACCATCAGTCATTTTTTACCCCACTTTCCAGCACATGATATTATTCTCATAAGTGTCCATATGCTAAGTATAAGGCAGTATTTGACTATTTTAATGTACATTTCTCTGGGTAAAATTTTCCTCCTCCTGTCTGTTCTTTATTTCCCCCATTATTAAGTTTATTGGTACATTTTAATTATACATTATGATCACATTCATCATTGAGAATTTGTACCTGTACACAATGGATCTTTTTTGTGTTTGTTTTGAGACAGGGTCTCGCTTTGTAGTTCAGGCTGGCCCTGAGCTCAGCCTCCAACTCACATCACAGCAATCCTCCTGCCTCTGCCTCCTGAGTGCTGGGATTATAAGTGTGAGCCACCACGCTCAGCACTGTGGTATGCAGTACTGATTGCTGCTGGGGTGAGTCTCCACACCCAGTATTGTTATGTGGTTACCTGGGATTGAACCCAGGCCCTTGTACTTGCAAGACAGGTGCCGGAACCACTGAGCTATATCCCCAGCCCTCATGTCTGTTCTTAACTTGTTGCACTTTACATTAGTGGTTTGATTTTGATTGGACCATTCATCGTCAATGAAGAGCAACAGATGAAGTATCTATCTTCTTGGGTTTTGTGGCAACTTGGCAAAGACAAGTCTGACTATAGTATCAAGGAGACTATCTTTTAAACTACAGTGAGTGCTATGAGTAGGATTTACAGCTGTGGGTGGGCTCTGAGTTCCCTTAGGGCAAAGGCTGGGGTTTACTCTTTTCTCAGCATTTAGCAGCTTGGTGATAGTGCGCCTCAGAAATAGTGAAGGA